>VZRI01003148.1:538670-669298 GCA_013397515.1 Upupa epops
AAAAAGAAAGAAAAAAAAGAAAAGAAAAGGACACCCCCCCCCAACCCACCCAAACAAAACAAAGCAAAGCCCAGGGTATGTGTGTTACAGATTGCATATGTCCCTATGCACACAACTCTCATATGACACAAATAGGAAATGATTAAGCAGAGAAATGGTAGGTGTAAACTGCCTATTAAAAGAGAAGGCTCTTGTAACCTGCTTCTCCTACCTTGCTCCTCCAGACAAAGTGCCATGTTAAGAAGCCAGGGGCAGTCCATGCTGTGGGGCTGAAAATCTTTCTATATTTTGCCTATTCAGATGAAATGAAAAAGTGAAGCACTTAGTATAGCCCTTTCCCTTTGCTTTTCTTGTGTTTGCATCCACATAGACACACACACACACACACACGCACGATAACCTCCTTTCTTCTTACCCCAGAGTTCCAGTCCCAGGCTTCTCTGTTTTAATATTTTTCATGCCTACATTTTAAGAAAGCGCTATTTTTATATTTGTTCCCTTTTCTAAACGCTAGCACTCAGAGTATATTCATCCAGTGTCCTAATGAGGAAATGACGACTTTTATCAACCTTATTAAACATACACCCAGAAGATATCCATTTTAATAAGAGGCCAATTACTAAGTGTGTCTTCAGTTAGAAGGAACGTAGCTTTTACCTTGTTCTTTGGCTCTCCATGTCTCTAATTAATTGAATCTTGAAATCGTTGGACTTTCAGCTTAAGAGAAGCCTGAAGAAGGGAACTTAACAACACTGCCTATTCCTTTATGTCTAGAAAGGGCTATAAAAAAAAATAAAAAACCCCAACACCTGTAATGCTAAAAGACTCAGGCTTTTGTCTGTTTCTAATATTACTTTTCTGCCTAATTGCCATCACTGCCACGTACATTAGGCCCTTTTTCAGCAGGGTTAAAACAGGGCCAGTGATGAATGGAAAACTGATTGTACTGCTGTCAAACTTGAATGTGAGGCTTATTCTGGAGATAGAAGTATGAGGAAAAGGACAGAGAATTGCACTTCATTAAAGCTCTACCAAGCTGATTGGAGTGGAGGAGGTAATTGAGATTTAAAGTGGCATTCCCATCACACTGTCCCTTTTTCAACTTAACAACTGTCATTCAAGCCACATAGGGCAACAATTGGCCAGATTTCCCAGCTCTTCTGAGTAATAAAACAGACACTCACCTTCTGGCTATTCGTTTTACTTACTTTGTTCTAATTTCCAATTCATGTGTCATTAGTGAACGAAGATTGACAAGAAATAGCTTTGACCTCACAGATTTGACCTTCAACCTCGGAGACCCAACTCTAGACTGAACATAGGTTGGAATATGCTAAGAAACACCTTTCCTTTGCACAAGAATGAATGGCAGTTTTTTTTCATCATTGTACCACCCCCTGCTTGCCACTACATTTAGACTATGAGACATGTCAACTGCCTGTCACAATTACAATAGACACAGCAAACCAGAATTTTACCCAAATCCAAGGGGAACTTCCTGAACAAAGAGTAAATTTTACTGCACAGATTTTGGAGACCTCCAATTTGTGCAGGCATAATGAATGCAGCCTCCAGACAAATAGGTAGTTGTTAATTATCCCAGCAATTTCTTTTTTTAATGTGCTAACAACACAGCGTGCTAAGGCTTCATATCTTACACTGTTACCTGATGATCTCATCACATTTGAAAAGATGGCAATCTGAAGAAAGACATTATTATTGCAAGTGTTCCTGACGATAAGATACATCAGGATAGCCCATATATTTTTTATCGTTTAATAACATCTGTAGGAATAAAAATAGATCCTACTGCACCTTACACAGTGGACTAAAGTTGCCAACCTGTCTAGCACTTCTGGAGCAACTCGATCTTTTTATTTTCTTTACGCAATTATCCCAAGGCTTGGGTACACCCTTTAGTGTTATATTACTTATCAGAGCATTTTGTGGATGAATTATAACCACAGGGCAAGACCTATGACCTTAATAAGAACCTTCAACGAATTTTAGAGTAATTTGTGCCTATTGCATAGGGGTCTTTTAGATCTCTACTGTCTGAGCAGAAACTTGATCCCAGCAAGTCTATTGTATTTCAAAGATTGTTTTTGTTCCTTCATATTTAGTGAATAAATATTTGGATGGTCCCAGTACTAAGCACCAATAAACACGATAATTGAATGCACCAATTCATTGTTGTCAGGTGTTTAAGAAGTTAATTGTAGATTTTTGTTTTGTTTTGTTTCGTTTTCTAAGATGAAACATTTTGAAAACACGGGCAGGCTTCCTTACTGCATTGACTTCACTTTAATGAGATGTGCAGTCATTTCTTTTTTTTTTTTTTCCTTTTCCCCCTATGTAATATTCATTCTTCCATGCATAAAGGAAACAACATGGGCAGGTTACTGCATTGACTTCATTCTAATGGGAGACATAGTCATTTTGTTTTCTTCTATAATATTCTTTCTTCTATTATAAAATATATTTGCATAGCTCATTGTGTTGCTCTGTGTTTTCTGAATTCCCCATTCATATTGCTGAAGAAAAAAAGAATAAAATGTACTCTATTTTCTAACAGAAGGAGGTATAAACTTTTGTGAAGTCTCACAGTTGTCACCACGTCATTTATAAATACCATTACAATCCTTTACCTTCCTAAAATTTAAATACAATTCAAAGAACTGGCTTCTACTGAAAGGATAATATTAGCATATAAATACAACAGAATCATTTTGGAATAGTACACATATCCAGAGTATGACACGGTAAAGAATTTACTCATAATTATAAAACCCATGAACTCTACTGAGTGAATAGCAATGGTCTTTGTTGAAACCACGTTACAATTGTGCAAGAAACGCTCTTTTGTGCTGATGAAAGTAAATGACTTTACCATCACTCTGCTTTGTTTGTCAACTTAATTATTACACTGTTAAAATATTGCTTTGCATTAGTCAGAACAGAGCATTTTCCTTCTATATAGTTTCCTTTTCCCAGGGGTAAATTTTAATGCCCTGAAAGGTCAACAGAGGTCAGGACTTCTTGACTATATCTCAACAGCGCATTTCTGGTCATCAAAAGAAATAAGCCTCTGACCACTGGTAGCTGCTGTAGGGGTTTCTTTTATCCTGCACCTGTGACAATTACCCTGTGTTAGTGAAGCTAACAGGAGTCAGGTTGTAGGTTAAGGGTCAGGGCACTGTCAAGAGGAAGTTATTCTTCAGTCCACTAAATGTGTTATCATTTTCATCTAATGTGACATCCATCTGTCAATCAGGGAATTTAGGCAATTGTCTTATTCTAAGTGCTGCACTTTATGCTTCAACCAGCTCACATTTTACTGCTTTTCCTATAATTACATTTTTCTACCTCTGAAAACCCATCTGCAAAATAAACAGGGAAAAATCTTACTCAATCATTTTAAAGATCCAGGCTTTTTGTGCTAAAAGCTGTTTCACTTACAAAATTGAGTGATTTCTCCACAAAGTTTTATATTCATTTAATTTTCATTGTTATGGCTTTTTAACACGCAGAAAGAGAATAAAGCTCCTGTAACTGCATGGATATCAAAATAAATTTTCATGTAAAACTGCCAAATGCACACCAGTCTAAAGGGGTTTGCTCTACCCGTCAGATCTGCACTTCTCAAGCACTATGAAAATGTCACACTGTAGTTATGAATGACAAAGGGGAAGGTTTTATGATGGACTTGGAGGATTTGGAAGTGAGCATATAGTTGAATTGACTACAAATGAGCAAAGACTCAGTAACTCCGTGTATAGCACCACAGAAGAAAGTTCCAAACTCTGTTAATTCTAATTCAGCACTGCTCTTAAAGAGCTGCTTTATTTCAAGCATGTGATGAGTTACCAAAACCCGTATATAAAACCTAGGTGTAAAGGTAAATGCTCTACTGAATGCGAGTGAGATTGCTCATATGCTTCAACATAGACACACTTTTAATTGCTTTGATGAACAAGAATCTAAATACTTTGCCAAGCATAAAAATCGTGGTGTGGTTGAGCCAATCTAACAGCTTGTTACCACTGAAAAGGATGGTCCTGTTCCCCCCCATTTCCTCCCCCTGCCTTCCCACCCCAGATTAGTTTTCTGCTGGGTTAGCAAATTTAATTGCCTCACCAAGTGGTTAGGCAAGCACGCAAGCCAGTGTAGGGACAGTGACAAGAGTATGTGGCTGGAGAGAATGTTATTGGCAAGTCTTTACATAGATCCGGTCATATAATTAAACTGTAGTTTCTCCTTTCACTTTTGCCAAAAAGCCCCTTTTTAAAATTTAACTGATTTGTAGTTATCATCAATAAACTCTCCAGGACTTATGCTGATGTAATTTTACTGATAGCAAATGTGTTAGGTACAAGATGATCTTATAAATTCTGGAGTAGAACTTATCTCAGTACATCAGCAATAATATTTATAGTCACTGGCTTTTAGCAGATATATTAATATATCTTTCTGCATTTAAGAGTGCTTGAAAGACGGCGAGGATCCTTATTGCTCTATAGCAAATGGGGAAAATGAGGCACTGAAAGGGGGGAAAAAACCCACCATGGCAAGTCATTAGGAGAGATAGAAAAGGACTGTAGTATCCTATCCTATCTAGATTATAAATATCCAACGGGTGAGTGTCAGGAGGATGGGACAAGACACTTCTTGGTGGTGCCCAGTAACAGGACAAGGGGCAATGGGCACAAACTGGAACACAGAAGGTTCCATCTAAACATGATGAAAAACTTTTACAGTGAGACCACTGGGACAGAGTGCCTAAAAAGTTGTCTCTGACTGCAGAGATATTCTAAACTCACCTGGACATGTTCCTGTGTGATCGTCTCTAGGTGATGCTGCTCTGGCTGCAGGGAGGGTTGTACTAGAAGATCTTTGAAAGTCACTTCCAAGTCCTACCCATCTGTGATTTTGCCATCCTTGAATCCATTCCAAGAGTCCATGCTCTAGGCCACAGTCCAGTTATTATTAGCTTTGTGGGCTTGTCTAAGTATTATTAGTCTAAATATTATTATCTGAGAGAAATCCAGAGGAAGCTGGATTCCTTGCAGCACCCATGAGTTTTCACACTTTTCTACTTTCACCAGCATGTCCACACTGAGAGCTTCCTGATTAAGGAAGTCTCTCCAACTACTCAAGCCCTTCCTTTCTGTAAGATTTACTGTACTTGTTTCCACCTAATTTCTCCAGGCATAAGTTAGAGACACTTCTCTTGCTACAACACTCCCATCTTGAACTCTTCCTGTGTTCTCACTTACATTGAAAACATCATAGGGTTTTCAATTCATTCCATAAGGGCTTTGTAACTTCTCTTTTTACATGTTTGTCATGATTCTTGAAAGTTGTCACATACATTCAGCTTCACAGCAATTGTTTTTATAAAATATTTCTTCACCCAGGCACTTCATTCTCTTCCTTGAGGAAGCCAGTGATTGCAGATTCCATTGCAGTCCCATAATGGAGCACAAAAAAATTATTCATGCAAGAGAAATATTGTGCACAGCTGATGCAGAGAGCTATAGTTAATAGCTGTCCTGACACAGTGGTCAGAATATATGGAGTCATATACCCAGATATAGAAGTAGAAAAACAATTTCTATTTCTTCTGTATAGGTATGACTGTGTAAAAATTTCAAGATAAATAGTGGTTGTCAGTTCACGTGTCTGTGTGCATTTCTGCTGTTTCCTATGCTTCCCACTCTCAAGATACAAGGCATCTTTGATCCAAATAAGTGTATTCAGTCTAGTATGGCCCTCGGCTCCAGACACTAGGGTCTTAATAGCTGAACAGCTGGCTTGAGGCTGGTCTGGCACACAATAATAGAATCATAGAATGCCTATGTTTGGAAGGGAACTTAAAGATCAAGTTCCAACCTCCCTGCATAGGCAGGGACACCTTCATTAGATCAGGTTACTCAGTGCTACATCCAATCTAGCCTTGAACACTTCCAGAGATGGGGCAGCCACAACTCCCTTGGGCAACCTGTTCCAGCATCTCACCACCTTCACAGGAAAGAAGTTTTTCTTCCTGTCCAAACAAAATCTCCCATCTTCCAGGCTATATCCCTTTCCCCTTGTCCTCTCACTGTGTACCCATGTAAAAAGCCCTACCACAGCTTTCTTGTAGCCCCCTTCAGATATTGGAAAGCTGCTAGAAAGACATATCAGAGCTTCCTCCAGGCTGAACAACCCCAACTTGCTCAGCCTGTGTTCATAGGGGAGGTGCTCCAGTGCTCTGATCTTTTCAGTTGCTCTCCTCTGAACATGTTCCATAAGCTCTGTGTCCTTCTTATGTTGGGGACTCCAGAACTGGACACAGAACTCCAGATGGGGTCTCACAATTGCAGAGCAGAGGGGGAGAATTGCCACCCTCGACTGACTGTCAGTGCTTCATTTGATGCTGCACAAGAAGCAGCCATGTACAGAACACTGTGTATATGTTAAAGTATATATATGTATATATTTGAAGTATATACTATATATGCTGAAGTGATGCTAGTCCGCCTCACTTCAGAACAGCATAGGTACTCATAGTTACCTGCTACATTGAGTTAACCACATAGCAGCAATATAATATGTCCTCAGTATTTGCCATGCTGATATAGGATTTATGGANCAGCCACGTACAGAACACTGTGTATACGTTAAAGTATATATATGTATATATTTGAAGTATATACTATATATGCTGAAGTGATGCTAGTCCGCCTCACTTCAGAACAGCATAGGTACTCATAGTTACCTGCTACATTGAGTTAACCACACAGCAGCAATATAATGTGTCCTCAGTATTTGCCATGCTGATATAGGATTTATGGATGAATAATAGGGGACTTTTAGTTACCGTTAGGTGCTGTTTGAAACATGAAAATATATTCTGTAAAGCTGTAGTAACATTTTTAAAAATAGAAGTCTAAAGTTCCAATGCCACAAGAAAAACTATCCAAGAAATATCTTGGATACTTCATACTTCTTTAATTGATAGTCATTTTCAGTGAAACATTTCATAAGAAATAAGTTCAATTTTGCATAAGAGTATGGGGCGAATAATGAGTCATCCCTGTTAGTACCATATTCTGTTTACAGAAAAGCATTTTACAGTTTTGCTACCCAGCCTTGTACCTCTTAAGTGCTTCATGTCCCATCTACATGCAAATAAAGTTATAGTTTCTTTGTATCAGTATTAATTTTCCACTAAGTTTCCATGAAATCTCAGTATTTATGTTTCTTGCTTCAGTTTCTTTGGAAACGAGTAAACTCTGTGAGAAACCATTAAGGCAGAGCTGTGTTGGGCAAATCTAATTCTGCAAAAGTATTGCTTCCTGTACTGATGTAGCATTCAGTATACATTAAAGACAGGAACACATGAAAGATTTTGGATTTGTTGTTTTTTATTACCTCTAATTTGATGTTTCAAATAACAAGGAGAATGACCAAAAATGAGAAAGGAGGCTGCAAGTGTTTCAGAGCTCAAGTTCTGTATACACACATAAGAAAAGGAATATTTTCAAAATGTAAGTTGGGAAATCATGTGAAAGGAAAATATGTAGCTCCCAGTGATTTAGAAGCAAAGGATTTCCCTGGGTTTTCGTTACATATATATATGTAAATATTCATATTCATTAGAGTCAACCACTGGAGCAAAACAGAGTAAACCTTGTTTTCGGAAGACAAGTAGAGACAGCTGTAAAATCAACCTGTTGGTAATCTCTCAGCTGTTACATTATAGGCAGAGTTTTTTGAATTATGAATTATGTTTTCTACTATTTATTTAAGCAGCCTACAGAAGCTCTGTTTTAAAATGTTTGGTTTCATCAATAGCATAGAACAGAACAGGACAGTTCAGCTGGAAGGGACATACAGTGATCATCTAGTCCAACTGCCTGACCGCTTCAGGGTTTGCCAGAAGTTAGAGCATGGTTTTAAGAGCATTGTCCAAACACTGCTTGAACACTGATATGCTTGAGGCATCATTCATCTCTCTAGGAACCCTCTTCCCATGTTTGACTTTCCTCTTACTAAAGAATTGCTTCCTAGTGTCTTCTCTGAACCTCCTGTGTCACAGCTTTGAACTGTTACTGCACATTGCACGTGTACATACATGTATGTAAAGGTGTAAATACAAAGATCCATGCTAGATCTGTGCAAGGTCTGTGAAGCCTTGAAGATAACTTTGCCAGTGTTTTTTTACACTGAGAATGTGAAAAAGCACATAACTAATACAAGGCCAATTCAGGAACGCAATTGTGTGCTTAGCTTTGACATTTTGAGATGGTACGATGGAAAGTCCTCCTGCCTGTCCTCAGGTCCAGAACAACCACACAATGTTTCAAGACCACATTTTAATTGGCATGGAAGGAATAATTACAAAAGGGTTCAGTGCTGGACCCGTTCTATTCAACATCTTCATAGATGACCTGGATGAGGGAATAGAATCTGCACTTAGTAAATTCATGGATGACACCAAGTTGGGGCTAAGTGTAGGATCTTACATTTTGGCTACAGTGACCCCCAGCAGAGCTACAGAGTGAGGGATCAGTGGCTGGAGAGCAGCCTGGTGGAGAGGGACCTAGCAGTTCTTGTTGACAATTGGCTAAATATGAGCCAGCAGTGTGCCCGGGTGGCACAAAAAGCCAATGGCATCCTGGCTTGGATCAGGAACAGTGTGACCAGCAGGACTATGGACACAATTCTCTCCCTATACTGGGCACTGATGAGGCTTCACCTTGAGTACTCTGTGCAGTTCTGGGCCCCTTGCTTCAAGAAAGAGACTGAGGTGCTGGAGCAGTTCCAGAAGAGCAACAAGGCTGGGGAAAGGACTAGAAGGAAAGTCTGATGAGGAGAGCCTGAGGGAGCTGGGGTTGTTTAGCCTGGAGAATAGGAGACTTGGGGGGACCTTCTCCTTCTCTGTAACTATCTGAAGGGAGGTTGTAGACAGGTAGGGGACTGGCTCCTCTCCCAGGCAAATAGTGATAGGAGAAGAGGGCAGAGCCTGAAGCTGTGCCAGGGGAGGTTTAGGTTGGATGTTAGGAACACTTTGTCTGGAAAGGGTGATTTGGAACTGGAATGGACTGCTCAGGGAGGTGATGGAGTCTCCATCCCTGGAGGTATTTAAGAAAAGACTGGATGTGGCCCTTAGTGCCCTGGTCTGGCTGATGTGGTGATGTTAGGTCATAGGCTGGACTTGATGATCTTGGAGGTCTTTTCCAGTCTCAATAATTCTGTAATTCTGTGACCTGCTTTGTCATTACCACCTTGCTTCCATCTGACAACAGCTATATAGGCTGCCATTGTGGGCTGCTGATACCTATTTTATGTGTGTAACTAAGTGGAAAGAGTCTGGATACACTTAGCCACCAGGAACATTTGGACCCACTGCATTTCCACATACTTATTCATTTAACACAGTGAATTTTGAAACCTTGTCTAGCATGGATACACAGATGCTGGTCTGAGATTGTGCGTTAAAAGTAGATTAGAAAGACATAAATTTTCAATGTATAGATTCTTCACAGAAGTTTTCTGTGACAACATTGCCCCAGTGCAACCATAGCCCTCACTTTCTTTGATCTTTTACCTTTGGCAGGTATTTTGAAGTACTGTAAGGCAGAGAGAATACCTTGGTTTTGTTTATAAGCAGTGAATTGCCTAGGGTCATTAAGCACCAGAAAAAGCTAAACACGGTAATTATTCATGACATAAAAAGACAGAATTTATCTTTTTGTGTGTTTAGCTGGATAGAGTGAATTTTAAAGAAGGTAGAAAATGTTAGTGTACACTTTAATGACTATCATGATAATAAACAGTAAGAATCTAGACTTCTAAGAAGTAAGGCTAAATAGTTAGAAAACAGTAGAAATTGCACCAGGGCTTTTAAATAGCTGAATCTTCAATGTTTTGTGATTACAGGTTCCCATCAGCCCAACAGAAAAATATCAAATTAGATGGAAATAGGATATGCTATCAGCTGCAAGTAGTCATCTTTTTATTAGCTCTGCAACGACCAATCAGTCACACCACAGCATGCAACTGTAACGAAATATAAATCCTTTTTTGTTGTCAGATGGAAAACTCTTTAGCTTTGTGAAGCTGTACAGCCCTTTAGTGAGCAGTAGATGTTACCAATGGGGTTATGTTCTTCATTTGTTTCAAGAGTCTTGAAATTAGAAACTGAAGTTCTTTCTTTGCAGAATGGATGTGCTATGTATCTGGTTTTCCTGTCATAGATCTACTTGTAAAGGTAAGATGTATTTTTCCTTACTAGAAGTCTCTGTTTAGATTACAAGCAATTAAAACAGTCCTTATCTATTGTAAAAGAATCTTTTTAATTTTGCAAACATCCAGGCATTAAAAGAGGGCTGAAACAAAAAGTAGACAATTTACATACATCTGCTAGTGCTTGTCCAGGAGGAAAAAACTTGAGGGAAAAGATTTTAAAATTACATGAGAATTAAAGGGTTTAAATCACTTGTTATTTTCACACCTAAGTAATTAACTCTCGCTGCAAGCAAGGAAGAATGTAGGTTGCTCCAACAGATCTTGGGCATCTTAAATTTAGGAGCTTCAAGGTGCAAGATGATGAGAAACATATGCTTCAGAAATCACAAGGGAAGACCTAGACAATGATAAATCTTATACGTCCTCTGAGGTTTATTATGACAAATCCTTCTTTTTTGACTTCTGGTGGAATGAGAAGTACATCCCATCTTTGTGGCTTGTAGGATCTCTGGCCTTTTTAATTTAGGTACAGTAGAAGCACTTTTCAATGGTTGAAGATCCCTTCTGATAATTTGGAGTGGACATTAAATCAGACTAAAATTTCCCTGACATTCACCAGGTGGGATGGTTTTCACTTCCCTTTGCTTGTATTCAGTGTGTATTTTATGGTCTCTTTCCACAGTCACTGGAGAATAAAATTATTCCAAAGAATAATTCATTCATCTGGCTTAGATTTTGCAAGGGGGAGTGAATGAATTGTTCTCTAGAGATGATTAGCCCTGCGTTTCTGTAGAGAAAGAGCTGACAAATTGCTTGGACAGTTTAAAGTTAAGTGAGATGAATCCTGCCCATCACTCCTAACACACGCCCTTGGAAGATAAGTTTCAACTCCATGAACTCAGTAGGATTTGAGCACCTCAGTAGTTTTGGAATATTATCATTTATCTTTAAATGGTCTAGCTCCTCATTTGTATGAAGAATTGCACTATTTTTCCTCACAAAGAGATTATGAATTTCAATGCAGTAAACACTGTGAAGCAGACAGTAATCATTGCAACTGAGGTCAGCTACCATGTGTTAATTCTTACTCACTAGTATTTGGACGCAAGGAAAATAAGGTTATATCTTTTACTGATTTATGAATAACAGAAATAGGTTGGGTTTTGTTGGTGGCTTCATAAATCAAAGCTGTTTGCAGTTGAAATATTTGATCTCCTTCAGGGCTGAGAAAGAGCTGTATTCATGCTGGGATAAGGAGGCTGTGCTAATACAGCCTCTCTTTGATTGTCTTCTAATCATGACTCTTCCTATGACTCATGAGAGAAGGCATTTGTACTCAGATGATTGAGATATATTAAACATTTGCTTCTAGACAGTGTGCTACCCCTCATTATTAAATCATTGCTCACAAATTGACTAGGGGTTGCATTGGCAGAAATAATTTCCACCTATGCAGAGATGTCACTTAAAAGGAAAAGTTCTGATTAAGTAAAAATGCCCTCTGTTGTCCCAATTATTTTTTACTGAGGAGTAAAACTTTGTGTCATCTTCATCCAAGGAAAATGTTTAATTTATTTTAATACTGAAAATAATACACAAATATGTGCCTGGTAGGCGGAAAGTCTCGGGAGTCCAGAGATACAAGGTCAGGGCTTGGTTGAAAAGTTTTAGAGTGCATTCCTCCTTTCCATGCCTTCCTATACTCTGTTAACTTATGATTTTCAGTGGAATCTTGGTAACCATTCTTCTTCAGAGACACTTAAAATTTGTCTAGGCTGACGAAGCAGTGGAAAACTAATAAATAAGAAATATATTTCATTACTTAGGAAATTAAGAACTTACTTAGGAACTGGACCTTCTGTATAACAACTGGGTTGCCTGATGTGCAGATTATCAGCTATTCCCTTTCATCCTTCTCATAGTCAATTTGCAGAGGTTCCAATTTATTCCTAAGGCACAACAAGAAAAATAATTAAATCCTTGTAAAATTTTAAGGGATTGAAAAAAAATTATAGCTAGCTTCAACACTGATTAGTTCAAATCATTAAATATTACAGGGTTAGTTTTTAATTCAATAACTGTCATGTGATGGTTGCAATGTTATCCTCACGTAATTCTTGACAACAAACACTACTTTCTGTAGCTGTTTGTAATATGTTATTTTGATGTGTTGAATCAAGATTATTGTTCATTAGGGAAGAGAAATGCTAATTTGAAGCCTGTCTGCTCCTGAGCAAATGTCTCTAGGAGACACCTGCAGAGCACTTCAAACATTATTCCATAACATGTGCAAGTTCTGAATTTAGGTATGTATATGCCTTGGGTATTAGTTACTGAATAAAAGTCTACACTCATTACAGCTCATTTGAAATCATATTTATTTAAAAGAAAACTCGTAAATTTTCTACACAGAAGAATAAACCGCCGCTGTTCAAGCTTTCATAAATTCAACTTTAGTTACAACGTGGGGAATATATTTCCAATTTTAAATAAATAAACTATTGTTAGTTAAAAAAACAATTTTAAATTTCATGTATCCTTTCACATTGTTCCTTTCTGTCTTGGTTGAATCCTCATTTTTTAGTTCTGTACATCCTCTTCATAATCCTACTGGAATTCCACTGCTACTGCATTGACAGCCACAGCGCAGTTGCAGAACTCCAAAAGGTCTATTTTCTTCCATTTAATGTAGCAAAAAGAAATCTTGCCTGAATACAAAACATATCTGTTTTGATTATGCGAGCTGTTGTGTGTAATTTTGCATCTTCTTTTTATATCATCATGTCCATTGAATCCATTTTAAAGGGAAATCATTTTCTACGCTAAAATGTTATCCTAAGAGCAGCTCCACTTTTGCTGACATGATTATGATTAGGAAATGTAGATCACTGCACATGAATACATTAGAAAAGAATTTTTCTGATCTAAACTCTACAAGAGAACAAAATATACCACAAATAAATAATCAAGCAGCTTTTATAAGTTTAAAAATAAGTCATGCACTGCAAAGTTTTAAAAAAAAAAAGAAAGTAGCCAGTTTGATCTGGAAAATATCTAATTTACAGCAGAGAGAATCCAGCAACATTGTTTTTTAATTGGGTAGTCAAAGTGCTAAGGTGACAGGACTGAGAACAGGTAAATCATCTAGGAATAGAAATGCTCTAAGACAGAAAGCCAGCTGGTGTAGTGCTTCCTTTGTGTCAGTGATCCATGTTGCATTCTGTAATAGGGACTGTTCAGACAGACTGTTGCACAGCTGTTCTTCCTTAGAAACAAACAGCCAGGTCTGTTAGTGGTATCACTCTGCAGGTATTATAATGACAGTAGGGTTGGGGTTTTTGTTTTGGTTTTTTTTCTGATTTTTCTTTGAAAGTTGTATTCATTTTATTCAGGAGGAGCAGCTTCCCAGGGTTGTAAATTAGAGTTGCTTTATGTTGCCATCCATGCTGGATGAAGTGTTTATGAAGTGACTGTAGGGGAAAGCTGTTTATTTTTTATATATTTTTTTTATGTTGCCATGATTTTGGAGGATAGAAGGCACAGAAGGAGCAGATTGGTGATAGATGATGTCTAATACTAGAAATAATTCATAAAACATCTGCACCTCTGTGATTTCATTTGAAGAATTTTGTTTCCAAAGACCAAATTTGGTTTCTGCTCCACTTCCTGCTGCAGTAGTGTAAGGAGATAGGGAATTCCTGAAAGACACATTATAATGATTTTCTAATTTACCAAGCATATCCAGAAGATGTAGCTAGGAAAGCTCCATTCTCTGTCCTTTGCGTAACAGTGATCTGGATCATGGACTGCCAGCTATTAGGGCAGGTTGAGTCCAGTATCCAAACCCTTTTAAGAAAGCTGGCAACGGTCTACTCTCTAAACACTGTAAAGTTATTTTCCTTCAAAGCATAGAATTGAATCATAAAGGATCATAAATATTTTTAAAGTCACAAATGAACTATGTCGCACCACTAATTAGCTGATTATTTTAAAAACAAACACGAAATTAATTATGCCTTCTAGTGAGAGATTCCCCCCCCCAAGTCCTTATGGAAGGAATCTGGAGAAACAAATAGTGATTTTATTGAATAACGGTATTCTGGGTCTGGCTTGACACAGTAGTCATAACTGTGTGTAAAATAAAGCTTAAAACGATACTGAGATTTTGGTCTATGCTGCGCGTGAGATAGAAACATGTTGAGTTGAAATACAAGCTGATAGGGGTGATACTGGGTGTAAAATGCACTGGAGGCAGAAATGGCCGAGATGTTATTAAGACTGAAAGGAGCTTTGTAGTAGACATTGGGGATGCTACTCCCACCAGTGACTAAAAGGGTTTGTCCACAACCCTTTTATCTTAGCCGTGAACTGTGATGTGAACATCATGAGCACGGTCAGGGAGCCTTCACTGCTTGCCTTTGCCTCACCAGTTCTAGGCAAAAGAAAGTGCTCATGAGGCCTTGATGTCAGAGGCACTGCTGCATGGAGGCTGCTCCATCCCGTTCCAGTAAGGGAGGAATCTAATCCAGCTACACTGGAAGTATTACAGCAAATGGAAAGAGCTGCCAGTCCAGGTGTTCTGGTTTGAAAATTACCAAATTTTCAAATCTTAGATGTAGTGGTTTTATGCCAAAAAAGCATTTTATTTTGAAGTTGGAGGTAGCTTTCCTAGCAGACCTTCTGAGTCAGTGTATGGACTCTACAGGTGATTGGTGGACAGGTCCATAAAGGGAAGGTACGTCCTGCTTCTTCACCCTCTTTCTGTTGGTGGTCTTCTGTGCCATCTTTGTCCTTCTCCTTTTATTTTCTGCTGTGACACATCTTGAGAGAAATGGAGGTCCTCTAGGAGCGAGAGAGAGCTCCCTCCACCACTCCCAAGGGTGAGAGCAATGGCTCTCAACCCCCTGCCACCAAAGGGTGGAGTGCAAAAGAAGCTTAAACTTGGCTGCACCTCTGCTGTGGGGGTAGCTACGACCCTCTTCTGCATGGGAGCTTGAATGCAGAGAGGCTGAAGGGACCCCTTCTGTGGGGGGTGAACCTGCAGCCCTCCCCTCTTTTACTGAGGACTCAGATACAGAACAGCCAGAACCAGCTCATTCCTGTCCTCAGCTGTGTGCTGGAGTAAGGGCAACTCCTCCAAAGCCACACTACAGTCTAAACACCTTTGAAGATGCCAGACAGAGGTGAGTTCTTAACCCTCTATCTCACGTGGTGCCTGACCACAGTGGAGAAGAAAGAAAGGCTCTGCATAAGGCCTGTGGAAGGTCCTTGGATGAGACCCCAAAAAGCCTATTTGCCATTAACAGGTCTGGCTCCACCATGCTGGTTGTCTTCAGCAGGCTGGCAAAGATCCTGTATACTCTGCCACTGAGAGAGACTGAGAGAAGCCTCTACTAAGATAGAGAAAGGGAGATCACAAATACTGATCTCCTAGGCCTTTGGCAAACAGAGAGAGTCTGTTACCCTGTTGTACCCTCCACATTTGATGCTGCTATAGCCTCAAAGAAGAGCCATGAGCTGACAGGAGCTAGTAGTATGCCAGAGAAGTCACAGAGTGCTGACGTCTACATGAGGATCAAGAAAAAGAACTTTTCCACAAGCACCAAATGTATATTTTGTGCTGTATTCCTGTCCTCCCCCTCCCTTCTCTTCTGGAAAGTGGGGTGCTGTGTGTGTGGTGGCTGTTGTGATTATGAGTGTTGGTGTATACTCTCTTGTCCCAGAGCTTTCATCTATGGCCAAAACGCAAAGTGTTAGCTGTCTCCCATTTCTCTGTATGGGAAAAGGCATTGTGTAAGTGTAAAGGCATTGTGATACAGTTTGTGTTTTACCTTTTTTATTCTTTTATTTATTCTTATTTGGGTTTTTTTCCTTTTCTTCTTGGTGATGGGTTCAATAAAGTGCTGTCTTTCTAGCAAAGTTGCTTCATTGCCTGTTGAACTCTCAGTGAGAGCTGGTTGTTGTGTTAGAATTACAGGCACCAACCCAAACTGATTTAGACCCTCTTGTTAAACCATTACACCAGGAGAGGATACTTACGGCATGTTCTCACCCCAGTTACTACAGCAGGTATGCTGGCTTGTAGAATATAATTTCGAGTGATAGAATTTGCACTATTGTACAAACTGGTGTCTGGATCCAAACTGGGGGACTTTTGTGCCAGCACAAAACATCTTCCAAGGAGAAATACCAGATGCAGCATAAGTGCAATGTAACTGCAAAACCTTCTGTTTCCATCAGGTGGAAACAGGTGACCTATGGTGACCTATGTATCCTTCCCAGGTTTCACTAAGCTCTGTGACATGTAGCTCCAAAGTACCTCAGGATAAGACGAAGGAACCCAAGTGAACATTGTGACCAAAATGTTCAACACTTGGGGTTTAGCAGGACTTTTACCATCATAGCAAATCTTTCTGCAAACATTTTAATTAAAACCAGATTGCTGTTTGCAAAAAAGTTGGAGGATTAGAAGAATCAATTCCATGATCAAAATAAACAGCTGTTAGGTACGCCAACATAAAAAGAAGCCCCTTATTCTATTGCACTTATTATGATAAAAATTTTGGCAGAAATGGGATGATAAGGATAGGATATCTTGCCTGGTGACAGTGTTAAGTTGTCATTATCCAGACAGGAGAAATCATTACTGTTACTTTCTGAAATGAGAAATTAGGGATTTAATCCAAAATCAACTGGAGCCTGAAAGATACTTTAGTGATCATCATGCAGAAAAGAACATAAGGTATGAAGTACCTGAGTGAGTCCTAGTATCTTGCAGATTTGGTTCGAGCAGGCTATAATATTAGGGAAATTTTGAGAGGATCATGAAGAAAGGGAAGACAGAAGCCTGATAATTTTGTTTTGGTTTAAGAATTGTTCTTTTAAGAAAGAAGTGCTGCTAGGTGAATAGAATTAATTATTTGTGAGGGGTGGGTGTCAGGAGGATGGAGCCAGGCTCTTCTCAAGATCATCTGGTGATAAAACAAGGGGCAGTGGGTGCAAGCTGGAACAGAGGAGGTTCCATAGAAACATCAGAAGAAACTTCTTCAGAGGGAGGGTGACAAGAATTGGAACACGCTGCGCAGGGGCATTGTGGAGTCTCCTTCGCTGGAGATGTTCAAGACCAGTCTGGATGTGTTCCTGTGCAACTTGGTCTAGGTGACCCTGCTGTGACAGGGGGATTGGACTAGAGGATCTTTTGAGGTCCCTTCTGATCCCAAATGATTCTGTGATTCTAAGATTTTTCTGTGCCAAGTTTTCTACAGAAACGGTGATTTGAAACCATCAAGTAGCTCAAAAGAGAGGACTAAAAGCATGCATCTGTGTGGAGATGTTGATGTATAGGGAGAACTTTCATCTCAAGAAAACTTTCCAAGTTTAGAATATTTTAGTTTAGACATTGCATGCCATTAGTTTTGGGAAAAATTGAAAGGGGGATGTCTGATTGATCTGCTCATACCAGAGCACACAACATGAAAATATGTAAGAGGTACGATACTGTGTTCTGTAGATCTGCTAACTTAATGTGGTATGTAATGGACTCCAGAATTACTTCTATGCCTCTTACTCTTTAAAAAATAGTAACAGTGATCCCATACATGATAGGCAAAATCGGTATTGTTTTCTGTGCTATATTTTACCCTTTCATACTTGCTTTGTACAATAATTAAGAGCTGAGCTAGCCTGACATGGTAACGACGTGAATTGGTTTCTATTTGCCACAAGATTTTAATATAAAATAATAGAATATGTTTGGGACAAAAATTTCTGTGTTCGTTGAGTTAGTGTCACAGTTGACTGGAAGTATATAAAGACTACTCCTTTTCCCTTTCAATACTTAGGGAATTTTCTTATGTTTATCAAGAATTAAATGCTTCCAAAGATAATTTTGATAGACGCTGTCATTTATCATTTATTGTGTATTTGATTTCTCTTATGTAATGCCAAATAGAAAGTAAAAATCTATAAGAAAATATAATCATCTAATAGGTGATTTAATTAGTGCATGTATGTAGAAAATGTAATCTGTGGTAATTATCTATAATTATGTTTTCCTTGCAATTTAAAATAACTTGTCTTTTTCAGTAGGGAACAACCCTCTTTTTCACTTTTCACCACCTTCCATAGCACTGATTGCCGTTTTGGCGAGAAAGAATTCACCACTTGAACTAGAATAAAAATCAAGGTGTTAGTAACTGTAGTTATTCAGGGACAGAAACACTGAAGAGGAGAAGATACTTATACTGAGGTCAGAAAGGGTATTTAATTAACAAATAACAATTTATGTAGTAAAACATGAAGCACTGTAGATTGTTTTAATGAAAATCTTTACACTGCTATCTCCTGCATCATTCTCAAGTCCCCCAGAGAAAAGTGGTAGAATCTTGTGTGTTTAATACCTTAAATAAAGCTGGGACTCTCTAACAGAGAACAGTGAAGTGGAGTAAAGACATACGAGAAAAACTAACTTTAGCTGGTCTTCAGGAGACTTATGAGAATCTGTGGTTATTTGGGTACCAAGGTAAATAGATACGTGAATGGAATATACAGAGGGAAAGCAAGACTAAATTGAAGCCTTACATCTATCTATACATAATAACGCACTATCACAGCAAAGTTTTACTAATATTCTGCTGTCTGTGAGAAAAGGTCAAAATATGGAGAGACCTGCCCAGAATCAGCTATAAAAATCCTGCATAAACCCTTTGTAAGATTTAGGGTGTAGATTTCTTTCACAGAAGTGTGGACTATAGAACATGTTACAACATTTATGTAGTAATGGAAATACAAATATTAAAAGAAAAGGCTGGAATGACAACATTTTCTGTAGGTTTCAATTTGAAATTGTCAATTGAATGGATTATTTATGCAATCCCATTTAAATCCAAGATAATCAGAGATATTCCACTTGAATTTACTCTGGTAATAGCAAATTAGTATTTTATTTCCCATAGAACATCCCAATTCTCTCCCCTGAGAGAGTCCCATTTTGAGTGCATACCCACTGTAAATCACAAAGCCCTTTTCAGGGGGAAGTACAAGCTTTTGAGGAATTTAGCCAGTCTGAAAGGCATGAACACAAAATAGTTTCTATAAGACAATCTGTAAATAGCAAAATTAACCTAATATAAACAAGTTTGAACAAATAGTTACAGTAAATGAAATAATTTCAAAACAAAATAATTTGTTTCCTGATCAGATACAAAAATATTTGGGATTTGTTCTGTTCCTGACAAATGGATGATTTTCCATTTAAAAGCTTGGTTTGGGTGAAAATATGTTTTCTTTTTGTCTGACTGCTGGAGGTATCCTGAAAGGAAGTTGTAGAAAGGTGGATGTTGGTCTCTTCTCACAAGGAACAAGTGACAGGACAAGAGAATATGGTCTCAAGTTGCCCTAGAGGAAATGTAGGTTGGACATTAGGAAAAATCTCTTCGTGGTTGTCGAGCCTTGGAACAGACTGCCAGGGAGGGGGTGGAATTGTCATCCCTGGACAAGTTTAAAAGTTGTGGAGATCTGGAGCTTAGGGACAAGGTTTAGGGGTTGGCTTAGTACAGCGGGTTAATGGTTGGACTTGATGATCATAGAATTTTTTCTGCTGGATAAAATCTCTGATTCTAAGATGATACAATTAATTTCAAAGGCAATAATTTTCTCTTAAATGTTGAATGACAAAAATCATGCATAGCAATGATGAATCATGCATGGTTTACTTTTAAACTAGTGTAGACCAAAGTTAAGTAGGTGGTAGCAACTGTCTCAGATTCAGTGAAACAGGGCAGTCCCAGATATAACAAGAAACTGGACCCAAGGATCAGCAGTCAAGAAGACAGGCGTGCTGGGATTAGACGATTTACAAAGCATTTCAACTACACTGAGAAACTATACTCAGAAAACCTTGAATCCCTGTGCTCCTCTGGGACTTCTCCCTTCTCTGCCTCTTAAGTCCCAAGAGCACAATCCTAACACCAACTCTTCCCTCCAGTATCTTTCTTGATACAGTTTTCAGTGTCACTCAAGCTGAGGCTTCCTTTGTTTCCACTACTTTTCTTATTGCAGCATAAAAGTGTTACTGAGACTGCTACAAACCCCTTTTCTGAAGAACCTGCAACTTTTTCAAAGACCTAAAGGAGGAGGATAAAAGTGTTCTCAGATGATGCCCTGCCTATAACTAACTCATAGGCAACAGGCAGCGGCAACTTACATATAAATAAGTGCAGCTTGAAATGTTACTCAATTGTTTGTATTGATTGGGGTGTCACTTTAGCTGTATTAAGTCACAGAATATTTTATCTGATGTTAATTATATTAGTTAATATTTTATACAGACAACAGATCTTATCTGTGTGATTGCCAAAGGAGTGTTATATTCTAGCAGTTGGCAATTAAAGAAAATAGAAACCTGAAAGATATACAGGAGAATTAATTTAAAAAATCAAATAAAGACAGACAATAAGGCATAGGAGTTGCAGAGGGGTGTTTGAAATTGACACCCATAGCTCTGGATATGGGATTGAGAAGCATGATAAATAAAACTGCTTTGTAATGATGGCTTCATTCTTTTCAGTAATTCACACAGAAACATTTAATATGCCATCCTATTAATTCCTATTTTTCCCTTTATTTAGTCATAACAAACTCAGTTCAGTAAGTGTTAGAATTCTAATTTTCATTTGTATCCTGAATTTGCTAGGGGCTAGTTTATATCTGGATGAGCTTTTACCAATGTGGGTTCAGTAGTTTATTCTGTCTCTTTATACCCAGATAAAGAATTTCCTGATAGCAATTGTCCTCCCTTTAACTTTCAATCTAAGATTAGACAAACTGGTAGGATCCTTCAACAGGCTTCTGACAAGATCAGCTCACCAATCATCTCTTTATTCTGGGACCCTCTGTTTCCTTCCATTTCATTCAAATGTACCTTATCCAAATACTGGCGTGTAAGCCTGTGTCACATACACGCATTTGTTCTAACTGAAATGCTTAAATATAAAACCAGTGTAAACACAGTGAGATTGTAGTCCTACATTGAGAGACAGAGAATATGAAACTCAGTATCACACAAATATTCGTTTTTCCTTTCATTTATTCTGGGCATTAGCTGTGAAAAACAAGCACAAGGAAGAAAACATTTTAATTTACAGCCTGACCCATTCACTGAAATCCTCTCTAGCTATTTGGAGGCTTATATTTTGCTTTCATGACATGAATATCCATAAATATAGCTATGTTCTAGCACATATCTTTATTTCTAAAATATCACTTCAATTCCTTGTAAAATCTCAATATTGTGCAACTCATGTAATTGCATATAGCAGTAAATCCTGCACCTTTATCATACCACTTATTCCTACTTATTGAATATATAACTGTCAAGAAGCATCTATGCCATCATATTTCATTTTCAGTAAAAAGATCTTATTTTATTGTGGCTTTCACTCATTCCCAGATGTCCTCGCTTCCTTGAAAGAGACAAGCCCGGGCGATGCCAGATTAAGATGAAATATCATCATCGCAACATATTAATTTTTCTTCAAAGATCTTAAAATAGCTTTCTTATGCTTTTGCTGGAACACTTTTCATCTTGCTTGAAGGGGGAAAACATGGATATGAAAATCATCATGATAACTTCAAACTGAGTGGTATATCCTCAGAATGTGGGCTGCAAATTTAAACTGCAGAGGCACAAACACTGTGCAGAAATAAACAAATATATACTGTTACGCTGGAGAAAACATGTCCTGTTTGGAGGCTGCACCCCTTATACATCAGTAACAAGCTGAATGTAAATGAGTAATATTTTCTAGGCATATTTATGAGTTACATGCAAATGAGATAAAAAGGCAAACATCTCTCATGCACATTTGAATGTTACAGGCCTGTCTTCTGAAACACATACATAATTTTTACTTTCTTAGAGAGATATCAGCACAAACTTTGCTTGGAAAAAGGGCCTATGAAAATGCTCAGCTGATATCACCAATGTTATTTTCAACCAGTCTAGGACCTGAAACTGTCTACTTATTTCAAATGAGAGAACAGTGTTCAGTTAATAACACATAAGGTATGAAGTATTACAAGGTAACTGTAGAGAGCTTTCCATGTGATTTAAAATGCAAACGGAATTTCAGTGCTATATGTTTTACAGGCAGCTTTTAGGATATATGGATATCTCTTTAATTCCGGTCTTTTCTGATTGAATACTTTTTCAAAAAACCAAAAACCATTCAAAGTGAGAGGAGAGTGTAATAAAAAGTAAGAAAAATAAGGGATTAAAAGGTGTTTTTGTTAATCCAGTGATTTCATTACCAAAATTTTCCAAAATTACCCAAATTCAGCCACACCAGGCTCTTTGTCCAGTGCTGAAGGATGGAAACATCTTATATGGATGCTTGATTTTGATTTTTCTGTCAGAAGAAGAACATAGAGCATTTAGTTGTAGTTACAGTATCTTTATTAATTTCAGGGATTCTGTGTTCTGCCCAAATCTCTGCCTGAAAGACCACTCATTCTGTTGGCATGATAACGAACCTCAGACTTAATCTAAATACATTCTTGTATTAGAATTATTTTCATAAATGAGGAGCCTTTTAAAGAAAAAATAAAATAAGTGGACAGCTCACTTTTCTTCCATTTTAATCGTGAGCATGTTTTAACTTCATACCGTAATATATTTCTTGTGATATTCAAGGCTTAAATGTCCCTCTCTAGATCCTGCTGCAGAGCAGGGAGCTCTTTTTTTTCTGGTATGTTCTGTCCCTTCTGGACTTCTGGCTCTAGCTCTTCACCTGACCTGTGAACTTGAAAAATGAGAGATGAGAAATTAGTGCAGCCAGCATCCCAGTTTTGCCATCACCTTGTGAGCAGAGTAATTCAGAATTAGCTCGTTGTGGTCAAATGCAAATGCAAGCACTTACTCATGATGCCCAAGGGATGTGGCATGGTTGCAAATGTAGAAATAAGACAGGAATGCAGAAATGGAAGGAAGAAAGGAGTCTTCATCTGCTCTTACTAAGGATAGATATAGTGCATTACTCTGTCCCTCTCTTTTGCTCTTTTTCCCAACTAATTTTGCATTCTTCAGAAAACTGTGGCATTCGAGGCCATGGAGAGAGAAATAGTGAGAAAACTGCTGTCTGAACTTCCACACTTTCAGAAACATTCCCAAAAAGCCACCTGCAGAGGTGTGTTTGTGTTCACAGGCTCAGCTCCTGTGGAACAGGACACTTAACTGTTCATGACCACTAAAAGTGTCAGAAGGAGGACAAGAACTATGAGTGGAAAGGAAAACAGTGCTGTGTCAAGGCAACTGCCCTTGAGATGGCAATCTAACCACCTTGAGGTGGCTGGCTGCATTTGGGAAAAACACATTTGCTGTCAGAGTTTACCTGATTTATGAAGTCCTACCATGATTCCATAGAGCTTTAATGTTGTATAAACATTACATTATAACCTATAACAATGAATAGAATCATAGAATCATTAGCGATTGGAAGGGACCTTGAAAGACCATCTAGTCCAATCCCCCTGCCACAACAGGATCACCTAGACCAAGTCACACAGGAACACATCCAGGCAGGTCTGGAATGTCTCCAGAGAAGGAGACTCCACAATTGCCTTGGGCAGCCTGTTCCAATGCTCTGGTACCCTCCCTGGGAAGAAGTTCCTTCTGATATTTATATGGAACCTCTGTACCAGCTTGCACCCAACGCTCCTTGTCCTCTCATGAGATGACCTTGAGAAGAGCCTGGCTCCATCCTCCTGACACCCACCCCTCACATATTTAGAGACATGAATGAGGTCACCCCTCAGCCTCCTCTTCCCCAAGCTAAAGAGATGCGGGTCCCTCAGCCTTTCCTCATAAGGGTGGTGCTCTACTTCCTTCATCATCTTCTTTGCTCTATGCTGGACACCCTCCAACAGCTCTGTGTCCTTCTTGAACTGAAGAACCCAGAACTGGACACAGTACTCCAGATGTGGTCTCACTAGTGCAGAGTAGAGGGGGGAGAAGAACCTCCCTTGATCTGCTAACCATCCCCCTTCTGATGCACCCCAGGATGCTGTTGGCCCTCTTGGCCACAAGAGCACATTGCTGGCTCAGAATCACCCTGCTGGCCACTAGGACCCTCAGGTCCCTTTCTCCTATACTGCTGTCCAACAGTCAACAGGTCAGTGCCCAACTTATATTGATATCTGGGTTTGTTCTTACCCAGATGAAGACTCTACAGTTACTCTCATTGTACCTCAAGTTTCTCTCTGCCCAACTCTCTAGCCTGTCCAGGTCTCACTGAATGGCAGCACAGTCTGCTAGGGTATATCTTTGTGTCATCAGAAAACTTGCTGACAGTGCACCCTAATCCCTCATCCAAGTCATTAATGAATAGATTGAAGAGGATTGGTCCCAGTACTGATCCTTGGGGGACCCCACTAGATACAAGCCTCCAACTAGACTGTCCCATTAACCATTACTCTCTGGCTTCTATCCTGCAGCCAGTTCACAATCCACATCACTACCAAATCATCTAGTCAACACAGTTCCACAAAATGCAAATTGTAATAATGGAACAAAAGATGACAAGAAAAGGCATTAGTAAAATATGTCTGTGAGGAATTATATAAATGTCCTGAAATCCTACGTTAATCCTGGTCATGCAACTATTATGTTGTTTGATGTACTTTTTCCTTACTGGTCTAAAACCGTAGCCTGCAGACAGAGGCATCCATTCTCCTCAGGAGTATGCTAGGCTCAATCCAGATGCTGTATTATGGAGGTGAGGATGGATGGAATGATGAAATTATGAAACAGAGATGCTGTCTATAGATATTCCATATGAACTTTATATTAATAGCAGCTCCATTCTTATTTCTGAGCTAGAGTGATGACCCTCCCTTGCTACCATTGAGTTTGTCTTCCTGCCATGACTGTTCAGGGTCTCTTGCCTTTCCCCTCTTACTATAAATAACAACCTCCCACCCACCCATATGTCTGGCCAGGAGATACACATTTCATCAGCTGCTTTCAGCGGAGAGGTTGGTTAAAAGCCCAGCCAGGATGCACACCCTGCTTTTTATAACAGTACACATTGCTGTTAAATAGCTGGCATGGGAGAGAAGCTGCTTTGCGGGCTGCATGAAGTCCCTGAGCCGTATGTTATGTAGGTCTGTTCTCCAACTTAGTTTTGTTTATTTCTATGTGTCAATGGTACGATATGGAGTTGTGATCTCTTATTGAAAGATATCAATACATTTAAAGGCAAAGAGGCTTTCAAAATCATTATTGTGTTGGTATGCGATCATTTATTTTTAATATGAATTTTTATATATGGTAGTTAGTCATCTCAGAGTAAACAACAGATGTATACACCTATATTATGGTTTAGTACTGATGCCAGTATTAAACAATAATAAGAAAACATGTCAGAAACTTTAATAAATGTGACAAGAAGAAGAAATATTCAAAGTTCTGTTCTGCTTTAAAAAACAAAGTACTGATAAAGACACATTTTTTTCAGTACATTCTAAAATGCTGAAATTCCTGGCCACACAGGTATAGCTGCTGCTTAAAATGAAAGATAATTTAGCACACATTTCAGTTATATTACTACTTTCCCCCAAATCATGCCTTCTACTGCTTCTGGAGTAAACAAGGAATAAAAAATAGTTATTCATACAGCAGAGTGGCTGCAACTGCCATAAAAGAGTGTAGCTTTATTCCTGAATAAAAAGAAAATATTTCTAACATTTGAAAAAGATTTTCTTTGCACTGTACAAGTTTTAAGCCTCATTGATGCTCAAACCGATGTACAGAATTAGCTCCGAGGTATTGTACTGGCTTCACCTGGAATTGCATTGTGGTTTAGATTTAGCCCCATTCAGATATTGGAAAGCTGCTAGAAAGACATATCAGAGCTTCCTCATCTCCAGGCTGAACAACCCCAACTTGCTCAGGCTGTGTTCATAAGGGAGGTGCTCCAGTGCTCCGATCTTTTCAGTTGCTCTCCTCTGAACATGTTCTAGGAGCTCTATGTCCTTCTTATGTTGGGGACTCCAGAACTGGACACAGGACTCCAGGTGGGGTCTCACAAGTGCAGAGTAGAGGGGAGGAATCACCTCCCTCAACTGACTGTCTATGCTACTTTTGATGTCTCAGACTGGTGTTTGAGATGTTTTGCTGAGCTGTGAGTGCAATAAGTCAAGGACTTTGCTGCTGCTCATGCTTCCCTGCCTGTGGAGGCTGCAGGTGCATGAGAAGCTGGGAGGGGACACCGCCAAGACAGCTGACCCTAACTGATATTCCACACCATATAACACCATGCTGCACAATAAAACAGGGGGTAGTCGGCTTGGCGACTGTCTGGGCATCTGTCAGTGGGTGGTAAGCAATTGCTTGTTTGGTATATGCTTTTATCATCATCATTATTATTTTCTTTTCCTTTTGTGTTCTGTTAAACTGTTTTTTATCCCAGTCCACGAGTTTTACCTTTTTTTCCGATTTTCTCCCTCATCCCACTGCGAGGGAGTGGTGAATGACTGGGTGGTGTTTAGCTGCCTGCTGGGATAAAACACAGCGGTCCTTCTTGGCTGAGTATGGGGCATGAAGGGTTGAGATAATGACAGATCTAGCCACAGCATGTTCAAACAAACTTGTTGTAAGTGTTGAGTGTATTAGTTTAATAGTATCTGGTCACAGTGTTGATTTCTTTGCTCTCATAGCTGTGGTGCTTGTTCTTAGAGCTCTGTTATGTGTGGTGGCCTTTCGTTATAGCTGCCTTGGAGATGGAGGAAATTGAACAGCTGTCCACTTTGCTTGTTTGCTCAGAAGACTCTTATGTGGTGGAATTACTGGGGGTTCAAGGAGCAATGCATGCTGATCACTACCATAGTGGTGAACTGGTAGCAGTATCTCATCAACTGGGATTCCCTGATTCCTATCTCTAAGCTGATTCATCACCTGGAGATACAAAGAGTGACCAGCAACCCTTGCTAACCTTTTAACAGTTCCATACAGCCAGTGTGTAAGTGAAATGGAAAGCAGAGACTAGCAGGCAAGAATAAAGCCATATTGAGTGCTGCCAGGCCAGATATGCTAGGACACCAAAGCAAACTGGAGTCAAAAGCAAGCAAGTATTACACCCCAACTAATAGCACTAATGCATTTTTCTCAATCCTTTTGGCAACAGAGCAGTGCAGTTTTCTTTCTCTTGGAGGTGTGTCCCGTACACCCAGAATCAAGTAGCCCAGAGGTGGAAACACAGCCCTATTATTCACTGTGGAATGATCCAGATCTTAGTGGAACAGGAAAACTCTCTAGAACATTTGCAATAAACTGATGACATCAGTGTATGGAACAATACAACCTAAGAAGTTTTTGAAAAAGAAGAAAGCCAGTTTTGACATAAAACAAAGCAAGGTGAAGGGATCTGCACAAGAGATCCAGTTTTCAGGAATAAAATGGCTATTTGGGCATGATCAGATTTCATCGGATGCGATCAAGAAAATTACAGCTCTGTTCCCATGAACCAGCAAAAAAGGAAACACTAGCTTTCTTAGGCATTGTGGAGTTTTGGAGAATGCATAGTCCAAATTCCAGCCTGATTGTGAGCCCTTCTAGCCAGTGAAGAACAATTTCAGATGGGGCCCTGAGCAATGACACTCCTCTCTGACCTTATCTTAACCCATGAACCTTTCATTATAATTTATCTTTCCTCTCCAGCTGAGGAAGGGAGTAACAGAGGGGCTTTGGTGGGCACCTGGTGTCCAACCAGGGTTAATCCACCACAGCACCAAATGTGAGTTCCTACTTTTGTCATAGGAGTTGAGTGACTCCTGTCTGTGCCAGTAAAAACCCAGCAAAGGTGTGACTCCAATAAGGAGAAAACAGTAATAACTTGGATGACAAGTGGGAGAACGGAATTGATGTTCATGACTGCAACATCTTCTAATAAATCAGTGCAGGGCCAGAGGACAAATCTAATTCTCTCAGGGTACTGAGGGATACATGTGCTGAAGATTAACGTGTTAATAAAATTAATCTTTTTCAGATGTAGGGTCATTGCATGGACAGGCAACAGCCTATCAGATTGGGAGTAATTTTTACAGCTAGTTGGAGATGATGGAAAAAATTCCAATAAATTGTTATGTGAGAGCTTACTGTCAACAGGATAGTCCTGAGCACTTACGACCCAAATAGTTTAACTGTGTGTATCAGTCTAAACAGCATGATTTAATACCCTTAATAAGATCTTTTTTTGGTTTTATTTTAACCTCTAACAGAACAGTGACCTTAACTAGATGAGCTGAGGTGGCTCAATGCAGAGGAAACTTGTTTATAACTGCACAGTCATAGATGTGAAGATTGGACAGATAAAATGCTATTTCTGTTACAAGGAAAAGGAAGATTAGGAAAGAAGGAGAAAATACATCATAGGAAATACAATGGATCAGTATTACATGAATATATATATTATATGTTATTCTATATATACATACATAGAGACATTGAATGCGTTAGTTGACAAAGATTATGTTATGGGATTGTAGAGGCATGAAAGATCAGTTCTTGCTCATAAGCAAGAAAAGTTTCTTTTTCCATTTGCAACTAACAAATGACAACAGAGTAGAAGTAAATGGTCTTAAGACGGGAATAGTGGGAATTCTTAGCTATGACAAGATGAAAACTATCTTATCAGCAGGATAAGGTGTTATGAACCTTGTTCTTGTCATCTACTCCATATTTGTACTCATTGTGAGTGGTACATTGCAGTGTAAAAGCGTATCACAGGAAATTCTTGTAGAGTATGAGAAACGTAAGTTCAGAGGGTAACTTGTTCATCTGCACACACCCTTAATGCCTCTCAAGTTGTCCGAGTGAGGGATGCTTGCAGATAAGACAAAATGCTTATGTAAAAGCGAGTCCTATCACATCTGCAGCTGACTGCAGAAAACTTGCAGCCTGGGGCATGAACTAGCATCCATTTAGAGTAAGAATGGACCACAGGGTCTTTAAGTAATGGTACCCCATCTACTTTCCATGTTCTAAAACTCTCTGTGTGCTGCATGAATTTTTATTATAACTGTGTTCCTCACTGGTTTTTCCTCCATATGCCAGCATCCTTGGACTCCAGGTTTCTCGGACACTTTAAAAATTATATCCTAAATAATACATGGAAAACTCAAAACTGTAATATCTGACAAATTAGGAAAGAATTTGCACTTATCAAAATGCAACACACTTAAACTGGTCAAGAAGGAGAAATGATTGTGAGTAGATGTCAGAACCACAACATTCTCACTGGTTTTTAGTTGCTCAGATTGTTGGCATGTGTGTTTATCTGCTTCCAACTTCTGTGGAAAATGTGTTCCCAGAGTTCAGGACTGTCCTGTTGTCCTGACTGTGCACACAGTACACAGTTTGGTA
This sequence comes from Upupa epops, assembly GCA_013397515.1. Lineage (NCBI taxonomy): Eukaryota > Metazoa > Chordata > Aves > Bucerotiformes > Upupidae > Upupa > Upupa epops. The sequence continues at coordinate 568,324 of VZRI01003148.1, forward strand.
ATTAGACTGTAAAGCATTTTAGCTTTGTATTTTACTCTTGAGATGCCTTATCTTCCCTCTGCTGAGTATTAAACTGACTAGTTGAATCAAGGCTCAAATTAAGTTGCAAATTCTGTAGTCTGATAATGCTTATGATGCAATGATGAGAAGTTATTCTACTTCGAAGACTGGATACTGTGGTATCACTCGTGAGTGGACATCATGTCTCTGGGGTGTAAATAAACGTTAAAATTCAAGTACTTGTGAGGAATTGTACTCTACAGGTTTATTTAAGGGAGTTTTTCTGAAATAACGTTGTGGATGTCAGGCCCACTCAGTGAGGTGCAAATGGACAGGATAGGATTTTCTTCACTTAACTTTAGCAGCCGAAGACATGGGTGTATATTCCAGGCTAAGAGATGCCCTTCCTGTCATGGATGCCCTTCCTGTCATGCCCTTCGGATATTTCTTACTATAGCTGCGGAACATGGGGATACACCTTTTCCATGGGTTGCAGGGCAAGCTGGAAAATGACTGCAGACAAGATGCTCAATCAAGATGCTCAATTTTTATATCTAAAATTATATGAATTAAACACCATTTAATGACTTATATCTTTCCACAGTAACATACTAATAATTTATTAATAGTCACACTTAAAATCGTACATTGCATAGGCACCCAAATGTTTTGCTTGAGCTTGGGTATGAAACTGCATAGTGTGGGCATCTCTCTTCTTCCAGTTTTCGTTCTGTAAGCTGAAGTTTACCAACCCTAGACTGCTTTCAGTAGCTGCCATCCACTTAGTTTTCCTGGCTGAGCTGCTGCTGAGATTGCTTTCTAGGCTATTAAAATTAAAATGAGCCAGCATAAACCATTGAAATAATAGATTTTTTTTGCTTGCCTGCTTTGCTAACCCAACTCACTTTGAAATAAATTAGGGAGCGATCACACAAGCAATTTAACCAGTGGATCTGGCAAGGCAGTGTTCTCTGGCAAGAGGATGGCAACAAACAGTTGGGGGTTGGCTGGGGATGGTAATCTCTTCAGCTGGTCCTGTGGGAGCAGTAATGCAGAAACAATTACACAAAGCTCCCAACTGTATCTTCTTTTGAAGTGCATCATTTGTTTTCATCCAATAGTCTTCAGTCCCCTCATTTACCACCAGAAATAATGCTATGCTTTCTTATTTCTAATGTAAATGTAGGTAAAAGAAAGAACATCATCTAAGTAAATAAACTTCACAGAATGTGTGTCACATTTAGACCAACTCTAAATTGTAAGGAACCAATCCTGCAGTTTGCAGACAGAAGTTTTGTTAATTTTTTTCGGAAACAGAATGCCTTAGAAATTAGGAGAGAGTTAGAGTTGACCTAGGCTCATGAAAAGAAGAGAAAAACAAAATGAAAAAAAAAGCGTAACAGTTTTCTGGCATGATGTCTTGGAAGCTGATAAGGAAAAAAAAGGATATTTCTTACTAATTCCTGAGATCTAACATGTTTAAATATTGCATCTGATCCATCAAATGAAGTGGTGATAAGTCTATTGCTGGCAAACTTGTGCAAAAAAAAGAGTATCTCTACAGTTTCTCTGCTGGCAATCTAGCTGTTTGCCATTACTGTTATTGTTGAAAGGAAACTAATTCTTAGGCACAAAAAGGATATTCTGCTGCTCAGCTCTCTTACAAGTGTCATCCTCTCTTGCTGCTTTATGAATTAGGAATGTAATGTCTCTGTGACATGGCCATCTACAAAGAAAATCTGTGGTTCAACCCTTTTTTTTCTTTAAAACATATTTGCTCAGGTTGGAAAGTTCATAACATCCTGTCTGTAAGTCAAGTTTTCATGTGCCATTCTTTACATCTTAAATAATTCACATTGGTTATAGAACTGCAGCCCTGGATTTGTATGTAGTACTTGTATACGCAGTATATTTCAATGTGCAATACACTTTTTAAATGAATAAGTATATATATGCTAGGGTACAAGATCTATTCGTTATGACTGCATTCAAGATTTGAAATTTTCAAATGTTATGGATAAATTGTTTGGCAAATCTTTGAAAGGAATTCTGCTTGACAAAGTTACAACTTTAAGAGGCTAAATCATTTCACACTTGCAAGTTCCTTACTGTTTCTATCATATATTGAAGAATATTCCCATAATTGTATCTAATTATGGAAAAAGTGAGCCACGAGTTTACTCAAACTAATCCTAATTACTTTGTGATGAGTGTTTTTAATTTATGTCTTGTGAAGAAAATTCATATAATTTTTACTATTATTTCATGATATAAATTTTGAGCTATTTCTAATTAATGTGAGCAATCGGAAGGCTACACTCTTTTCTCAGTGTGGTGACTAGTCTTTGCTGGTAATTGAATGGTAGCCTTAAACAAGGTGAGGTCATGAAGCTTATTTATCTGACACCATGAATTCTATGCCTGTATAAGAGGGAAAAAGGATGTTTTTTTGCCCCCGGGGTATTAGTCATGGTCCGTAGGTTCGTGGGAAAAATGTAGGAAGTCTCAAAAGTTTGTTCCTATTATTTCAATTTTTTTTAGACTTCATTTGAATCCCAAAGTGAATTTTCTATTATTCCTTTGAAGGGAGCATAGGAGGGTACCAACAGTCTTTGAGGAGCAACACCTGCAGTTGCATTCAAAGGCATGACTTTTCCAAGCAGTTTCTGAGCTGCCTGGTATTGTCCCAGGAAGGATAAAGGCCTAGGTTTTTTACCTGACTGGCAGAACATTCCACCACCAATAGAACTCCAAACATTGTTTTAGAAGTAATGAGTCCTGCTGGTTTCATCCTGCAAGACCTTGAAATCCCACAGGGCAGTGTGGTTAGAAATAAAACAGAAGGCTGAGGCTTTTAATGAGTTTCCTATCCACAGATGCCATCAAGCTTTTATACTATTCATTTTATTTCTACAGCTCCAACAAAGGAACCCAGAGTTGTGGGCAATACTCTGACAAGTGCAGTTCACAAACTTGGCAGAAATCTAGACTTTAGACAATAAAAGATCATTGAGAAAAAGGAAAAGAAACAGCAAAATAATAAAAAATGAACTTAAATATGGGATACTTTACTTACAAAAAGTGAACATAGTGAAATTCAGACAAGCTCAACTGGCTTGGAACATAGAATGAGGGTATGACTGCAGGTTTCCGTGATGTTACAAGGGTTAAGATGACAAAGAAAAGTGAACTGAATAGGGCCGGTGAGAGGTCAGTGTGCATTTTGGGAATGTCCTGCCAGCCATACTAAATTGACCAGTCTCAAACTCTTCACTGTGTGTGGATCTTAACTATTTGAAGTCTTCCATACAGTCTGAGAAAACGAAGAATGTTAATGAAGAAGCAGTTTCTCTCTTAGGAGAGAATGAGGGTGAAAGGATTTGTGCCAACATACAAGGTTGTAAAATATGCATGTGTGGGCTTGGGAGACACTACGCTCTCTATTATTTTTTCCCCACTTCACCTCTTTTTCACCTCTTTCACCTCTTTTTGGGACTTCCTCAAAGCAAGATGCTTGAACAAGTGTGACATAAAGAAATATATGTGGTCTCTGGAGCTTCAGTCAGGATAGGACAGGGTCGTGTTGACTGCCCTTGATTCATTCATTCCTAGTAAAATGTGGAAGATTTTGTGGCGCTAAGAGTAAATAGACTCCACAGGTTGAAATCTTGTCCTTCACCCCTTGTTCAAATACAAATGAAAATTCTCATTGAGAAGCACATCAATATTTTCTTCTCAGTAGTTTCTTCCTGCGATTGTGTGGAACAAGTCTATGTTGGATGCTTTTGTGAGAAAGGTTCAAATCAGTTCAAAAGCTGGGAATTATTTTCACTGTAGCTGCACCTCCTTTTATGAAAAGAGATATTTTTTCTAAGACTTCCAGTTCAGTTTTCCAGTCTAGGGAGCTTTCATCAAAACAGATCTGCTATAAACTTTATATCCGTCAAGAAGAGATTTCCAGACATTTTGACTCATGCACTTAACAGGTTTTTAGGTGGCAAAACCATTGATGACATATGAAAAATAAACATTTCTTAAGCCAGTAACAGCTTGGACTCCTCAGGTGTGTGCAACGCATAGTTGTACTCTACATTTTAAGGTTGGTTTTGGTTTATTTTTCATTGGTACAAGAAAATACGCAATCTGCAAAAGCCCTTTATAAGGTGTGGAGAGCTAGCAGGATCCTTTTCTGTTCAACTTTAAATTCTGAAAATGGTATTTACTTCGTATCTAGATTTGTATGTCTGTAATTTCAGCTGTGGACTGCAAACATTGAGTCAGGCTCAGCCTATTGACTTAGTCATGGTTGAAATGAAGTAGGTTGAAATGAAGAGATGAATTCAAATGCCTTAAACTTCTGTGTACTTCCATTCTAAGGATTTTCCAGGGCCCTCAGAACCACTTACACAATCAGTATTTCCAGCTCCACATTTTGGCACATCTCAAATCTGAACATCTCTTGTTCCATCCTGTTAGGATCTTACAATAATCGGCAGTGCAGTGTTTAAGCTTTACTGTTTAATATTGAGTATTAAATTAGCTGCAGTTCCAGCCTCATACTGCCTTTGAAATTTCTCTCTCTTTTTAAAAATCCATGCATTATTTGTGGTGCTATTACAAAGACAACATTAGCAATGGAAGAATTGTCCTTAAAAGAATCCTTATGCACATATATGTATGTAATCACTTATGCATATAGGTACTCAATCATATACGTGATTGCTATTACCAGACCTCATTTGTACAGAACCAAATAATGCAGGATTATAATGGTTTACCTTTATAAACTTCAGGCTGCTTATAAATTAAGCAGTGGGTCATGCATAATGCTGCCAGTAATGATTAACCAGGCATACACTGACAATTCCCAATATTTGTCAGGTATTGGAGCTTTTAAAATAAAACTGGATCTATTTAATAATTAATTGACATATTAAATAGATAGCCTGCAGCTACACATTTTTACCACCTCTACAGTCCTACCTAACTGCTTGCTCCCGTATTCCCCTCTGCAGAGCTCAATCCAACATCTTTTGTAGTTAGTTGGCACTTTTACAATGAGATTTGGTCGTTTCTCAAACCTGAGCATCTCTCTTCTGTTAGTAATTTACTAATAATGAGAAGATAATGCAACCTAGTTTTGTACCAAAGTGTAGATTAGATTCCACTCCTGTAACCGAATCTACAGCAGCATATGTGTGTACTCAGCTCTCCAGTCACTTCAAGTAGGCTCTGGTTTGGTATGGGAACCTCTAGCACATTTGGTTTTGGCAGTTTGGTATTTGGGCCACAGATTAATGGTTTAAATGTGTCTATCATGACTACTATAATTTGATAAAATCCTGAAAAGGCCACTAATATCTAGTGATGGAAATGAGGGGCCATGACTATAGAAGGAATGACGGTAAAGGAAGGCTTTATTAGGTTTAAGCTTATGTGGCTCTTTATGGTAAAACCAGTAAAATATATTTTGTCTTTCAGTACAGTTCACAATAGAAAAAATGAAATTATTAAATATTAAAGAAGGTAGAATGAATGGTTTTTAAAAAATATGTTTCCTTCTAGTTGAGTGCAAGTATAAGCGCTAACTAGTATTTTGAATACATACCATGAGATATCAAACAGCATGTGCTTTCTATTTATATTGGTAACCAATCTCAATATTCAGAGGAAGAGCGTATAAAGTTAACAAGCAATTATTTGGCAAATTAGTACTCAACAACCCTGAGTAAATAGGAAGTTTGAAACCTATCTGTTATACAGCTACTTTAATTTGCATAGCACACTGGTGTGTTTGCTTTGCAAATACTTTGCAATGAATCATCATTTGTACTATACAGTCCAAAGAAAAGCAATCAAAATTCACAGCAAGACAATGAAATTAATTATAACTGTTGAATTCTGTGGTGGTAATTCCTCCTCATGCAGGAAGATTAATTGCATTGCACTTTCCTTGCACTCCACTAAATGATCTGATGAATGTATAATCATTTACAGATTTCTCAAATGCTGAAAATTGATTACCTTTGATTAGCTCTGATCTGCACAAAGAGCTCTGACAGAGTATCAGTGAAACATTACAACATTACAGACAAAGTAACAAATGATTTAATTACCAGTGTGCTTATTAATGTTAGATTCCCTGCAGTGATCCTGGCAAATCAGGGGCCTGTAATAGACCTGTGGGTTTCACTGAATTCCATTAGGGTTTAAATAATATTTCTCACTATTTCTCAAACCCTTCTTTTCATGGCTTCTTAATAACTCTAATTAATTCTAATTTGCACAAAAATCCATTGCATCTCCATAAACTTTTAATTAGATGTAAAGTAAGATAAGTCACTGCTTTCAGAGACTGAGGAAAAAGCAAACTGCAGCTTTATATGTTTCCAGATAAGTTTTCCATTAACCAGAGATTCTTCTTTACAGAGCTATTTAGTGAAAGTTTAGCACTAATTTTGAATTAGGCATGTGGTCCAGCTATACACTTTTAGTTGCAAACATACTAATAATTGCTTATACATGAAGCAAGTGAAAAAACAGGATGGTAAAATGTTTAGCTAACTAAATGGTAAACATAATTTTAATACTTTTTTATGTATTGCCAATATATACATTCACTCATTTTGTTAATTGTGGTAGATAAAACACTCTGATTAAGCAGCTACACTGTACACTGAAAGACTATTTGAAAATGAAATGGCAAGGGAACACTAGCCCAGTTACAGACCATGCTGAATGTTGGCACAAACAAATCAGGCTTTTCTACGCTTATACTTGTGAACACTTAGATCAGTTCAGATTGGCAGCTTCTTTGGTTTTCCCTGGTTTTATGTCATTATATATGACATTAAATTATTATGAAGCAATGACAATGAAAACCCAGATGATCAGAGAAGTCAAACAGAGCTCAAATTAAGCTCTGTTTCTGCAAGTGTTTCTTAGAGAAAAAAAATAAATGTAGGTAATTAAAAGCTTATTTAGCACTGGAGTACTAATACATAGTCAACTTACAATAATATTTTTGTATTTCAGTTGTGTAGGAGAGGAGTGACTGTAATACTGCAGGTGTTACTTTGTCATTCGTAATGCACAAGACGGAAAACTTAAAAAATAGAAATATTCAGCCCCCAGTGTGGATGATTACATTTATTACATTCACTGCTGTCAGCAGCTGAAAAGCTATCCATCACACTGCAACAGCGATGAGAGTCAGAAGTCTCTTTTTGTGGAGAAATATTGAAGTCAGATTGTTGATGTCAAAAGTCAAACTCTAGTTCAGCTATCTGTTTTATGAATCTGACTGAGACACATTGTGCCTGTGTTCAAACTGATATCTAGCAGAGCTCATTTTAGCAAATGTGTGATTTAGAAGTCAGAAAAACATTCGTACCAGCAAAATATTAAGAGGAAACTGATAGGGCACTCAACTGCTTTTATATTTAAATATCACATCATTCAATAATAATGCATCGTTTATTTTTCACTGATTGTTAGAAACTCGCTGCGTACGATACAATGACACTCTCGCATTGCGTATGGCAGTCACAGAAATATTTTATAAGTGCACACGAGCATCTGAACTATGGCTACTTTTAGCATGCTAGCGTAGATTTTTCTGTTGACATTGGAATACTGATTTTCCAATTTATTTTAGATACACGTACACACACACGTATATGAGGAATGACACATTCAATCAGTTTTAAAAGGCAAGCACAAGAAATACTTGGAGGTACACTGGCATAAGGACGAAGCAGAGCACGTACAATAGCTGAGTGAGAAAATCTCGTGTAGACATCATGAGAGAAAGAAGAATGTTTTAAGCCCTGAAAGACTGATGAGATGCTCACCATTGGAATTATCTATCTTTACGGACCGCAGCCTCCAGTCACTGTACTTCGATAGAATGTGTAGGATTCATAGCAAAGATGTGCTGAATAAAAAAAGGGTCTAAGATCATGTATTTTCAACTCTGCCTAATCCTTCAGGTCTGACTTCTAAGCCTCCTTTCATTTGACTAGAATTTTCAAAACAGATTTTTGCACATAATTGGGTGGAAAATATGTCCCGGATAATAAATTGCACTCCATTGAAAAACACTAAAAATGAATTGAGAAATGTGCTCACAGCTTGGGGAGGGTGTACTATTTAATACGAGTATCTTCAGGAGTTTACATTGAATATTTTAAGAGCGTTTCTTAAGGAAGGTGCTTTGTAGCTGAGAGAAAAACGTATGCACTACACGTTATTGAACTTGCTACCGTCACTGCAGATTTTGTTCTGTTTAACAAAAACAAGCACAGTTTGTGAATTCAAGTCAGGGAGTTCCTTTTATTTTTGCTAATTTCACCATCCTTTCTCTTTTTAAGCACAGCCCTCAGGGTACATGATGTAATGGTCACCATTATAGTACAGAACAGGAAAAAAGGGTATCATGAAATGCAGAATTGAATGGTATTCTTAGAAAAGAAAAATGTATGCCAGATTTTTTCCAAGGGAGCTCTACTCAAAAACAAACAAATATGCAGAGAGTGTACAAAGCTTCTTGAATCATCATTAGTAGTTAGAAAAAAAAATTGGCAGAAAGAAAGTGGACGTTTAAAAAATTAAAAAAAAACCCCAGCCAAAATGGAAGGACTAATTCAATGATACCAGATGTAACACATGACTGTGGGGATTGAAGGGTCATGAGTTTGAGTCAAAACTCAACTTCGAGTTAATTGGCTGGCAGTGGGGCTGCACAAATTGCAGAGATAGAGTACTTGTTTCCTAGTGCAGGAGGTCAGCCTTCTTATGCATTTGCACTCTTTGCATGGCATCCAAGAACTAACACTTGTATTCGCTAGAAAAGAGTTTGCTTGCTTGTCATCTTTTTAAGTAGAAGAAAAAGAACTGGCTGAGCATAAAACAGAATGACACATTTAAAATGATTCAAAAGCTGCTCTGTCTTGAACTACATGTATTTCCTTCCTCAATTTTTTTTGTCTCTACAAACAATCCAGAAAACAAATGGTATACAATGGTTTCAGGGAGTATTTAGCCCAGCACTATGAATTCATCAATATGAAAACCATATATAAAATACATAATCTTAACATATTTTCCCTTTGAAAAGACCAATATAGTTCTTTCCACCTTATCCGAGTTGAAATGTTATTATGTTTAAAAGAGGAAAATAATTGCAGTTACTGACTTTGCTGGGGGAAAAAAAAATTAAATGTTCCTTAAAACATTTAAACAGGCAAGTGGGAAGAATTTTTTTCAAAAAAAAAAGCTTCTAGCTGTGTGCGTGGAAACTGGCTATGTGCCCGAGACGTACAGCAAAAAACAACATATGGAACTCACCAGTTCCTAAAATCCCTTTCCACAAAATTCATGCCACTCCTCACCACAATAAAATGACTCACGGAGGGGTGTGTTTTATGCCTCCCAGGCAGAACTCCATAGTCCACAATTAGTCTATCTATTGAAAGGCCAAAATACCTTATTGTTTTACTTGCTGTATAATTATCTGTTATGATGAACTGTGATTCTAAGGACTATTGTCCCTAGGCTTGGATCTGTGTGTGGAGTGGTTCCCTGGCTGAGACCCAGGAGTGGACCTTCCATTTAGAATCCATGCCTGAGTGATTTCTCCAGTCTCTCCCCGGCTGGCTGAAACAGGGACTGTTTCTGCATGATTTCTTGGGTTGATGAGAAGCAATTATGCCTTAAATGAAGTCATTCATGTCTGCCATTTTGTTTGCATATTTTTCAGCATTCACCTGTTATTAGACCTGTTTTTAAACTGTAAACTAGTTTCAAGTAGACTTTTGTGTCTAATGCAGTTTGGTAATCAGAAAAAAATATATTTGTAATGTTTTCCTCACAAATCACTCAAGCAGGAAATCTAATAGAGTGATTTAGAAGTAAAATAGCATTTACGAATGTCCCAGGCATTTCATTTCTGAAGTGATAATGTTTAAAGATAATAATCTTGAGATATTAACTAAGATTTGAAATGTGTATTCCTTAAATAACCTCATCTGGAGGAAAACATTGCCAAGACAGTTACTTTACACTGTTTAAAGCCAGAATCCAGTTATCCTGGTAGCATAAACAAAGTACTATTTTAATATTTAAGAATGGATTAGCATGAAACGCAAGCTATCGTGTGCCATTTGTCGTTAATTCCCCTTGCAATATACAAACTCTTTAGTCAGAGAGATTTTTTGCGAAGAGTTTACTTCCGATGGGTCTTAAATTACTACTGAAATTCCTTCACTATGTATAGCGTCTTCTGAGCATCTATCAAATAATTTTCTACTTTCGTGCTCGGTGTCTGGTTGAGCCTTTCCACAAAGCAGTTTCCAAGGTGATGTTAGGTACAATGCTGATAAAAGGTAGCCATGTCATGAAAACAAATACTGTAGAAAGAGCTTTGTCAATTTGTATTAAGCTGGATATATTTTATGCTAATTTACCAAATCTTTTGTTGATTTGTCAGGCTTCTGAATGCTTTTTTTTTTTTTATTTTAATGAAGATGAGTGAATTTTGATAGGTGCAATTTATGTCTGAGAATCTCCTCCCAAGAAACAAATTACTTTGTCACATTTTTCCCCATGGTAAATATAAAAGAGGGAAAAAATGTAAGCCTGACAGATCTTTATATAATTGTAAAGCTTAAAACGCAAACCAATTTTCAGATGTCTGAATGAAATCTATGTGTAGATCGCCGATTAAAACAGTCAACGTACTCTGAAAAAAAAATCCTCTCTTCTTTCTGAATAATCCCTATAGCTAAATATAATGAAATTAAACCGACAATATATTGTAGTGGTTTTTTAAATTTATGTAAAACATTGGCAGGAAGTTGTGAGTACTTTTGAAGTGCATAATTTATCTGGGTAGAAAAGGGGTTTTTATTGTTGTTGTGGGCTGTTTTTTCAGAAGAGACTTGTACTAAGGTGACCTCTACTGTTTAAAAAAAAGGCTTGCAAAAGCAACCCTCTCCTAAATCATCCAACAATCCTACATTGCCAAGGCAGACATGGATACTGCTGTGCTTAAAACTATTTGCTTAATTCACTGCTGTTTGGATTACTACAAATGATTTTAAGGTTTCTTTCTCATGCATTGGAAAGTTCCCCTGCTATTTACTTCCTAGCCATTTGCGTGCAAATTCTGCCTGTACTGGGATCTCTGCCATTAAATTTTCTTCACACTGAAGGGTTTTCTCTGCTCCTGGCGGGGCAAAGTCATGACCCAGAAAAAAATTGATTCATGAATTCTCAGGGTGCAACTAAAGAAGAGAGGAAATATGCCTTGGCTGAGCTCCTACTAGTGACAATTTAAAACCTGTAATTAGTTTGGATTCAAGCCGCAAAAGGAATCTGAATTTAAAATGCATTAATTCAAACTGATATATTAACTTTAACAAAGTAGATCCCTTATTATGTAGAATCATTATTACAGTCTGTTTTGCTAACTGTTGGATTCCAGACTTTGTTAACTTACATTTTCTTAGAAAATGCAAGTAATTGCTAGTGAACACTTTATCTGCACGATGGTTTTCCTAGCGAAACAGAACTTTTTATTGGGGTTAGTTAGCTTTAACACCTCAGTTATAGATTCTATTTTTGTAAATTCCCATCATCCACAGGCTGCACAATGGCTGAGGCCACTTACCCCCTGCTGCTATCAGGACCCCGCATCCCCTTTAGCTAACTCCCTGACATTTCTATGAACTACACAGCTGAAATGTTATACAGTAATTAATGTTGATCCTAGCACACACACAGCCTCCAGTACAAATTAGGATAGAAAAGGTTATCATAATATTTTGCTAGTCTGTTTGGTAGACTTGAATTGCTCCCTGTGGGGGACAAACAAAAAAAGGTATTTTTAAGATTTGCATTATGAAGGCGCATCCAGGTATTTTTTTATTCAAACCAAGTAAAAACTAGTTTGAACATTTCTCCTAGCAATAATGAGCACATTTTCGATACGTGCACATCGTGATACCTGCAAGGTCACAGGTCTGTTAGGAGTAGTTTGTTTGTGGCGCGTGTTTTTGCAGATGAAGCAATGTATGGTGATTGAAACTTTTAACTAAAGCTCCGTTATCTCGCGGAGTTCAAATCCAGGTACAACCAGCAGCTGGATCCTCTCGGACTGTCAGTGGTGTCTGAAAAACACCCAGAGACTAAATAATTTAGATTACACCATTCTGACCTGTATAATTGTTTAAATGAGTAATGCAGCCACTAACTGAAAGAGGTCAACCATCTGTAGAGGAAACATAGAATTTGGTTTCATTTCCAAACAAACTTTTGAAGCGCAATACTGTGGGAGGTAGGAAAAAGTCTGCTGACAGATCAATGGCTTATCTGCTACACCAAGGTTAAAACTTCTATCACTCGCAGAAGGCAACATGAATAGAAAATGCTCCTGAGAGAGTAGGTTTAGCACAAATAAAGTTGATCCACTCAATATGCCATTAATTGTCTCTTATTTTCTGTGATTTACCATGACCGTGACTTAAATAGTTACGATTAGTATAGATGGATTCTTATTGCCCTGTAAGGGAGACTGCAATCTTATCTAAATACTTTGGGAAAAATTGGGTTCATCGTGCTGTTGCTTAAAAGTGTATGGTTTCTTGGATTTGCTTTTTAGGGTAAAAAAAACCCCTACACTAATTACTGCTGGGTTAGGAATTACAGTCCCACATCCCTTCTGAAATTACGAAGAGACAGGTTTCTTATCCTGAAGCAGACACGTATGTGTCCTGAATCTTTTATCATTTAACACATGTGAATACTTAAGATTTGCCTTCCCACTCACATGGTAATGTTTTTGTCCTTCATAATTAATGAGGGATTTAATATGAATAAGGGGTTTTCTGGGTGGGGTTTTTTCACTTTACATCCCAAGGTACCAGTTTGTGCACAATAAACTCAATGTGAAACAACATTCCCGGCAATTCACATCGTCTCAGGAATTTTGATATCACATATCTATAATTTTGATGCAGCCTATATAGCTGCATCGAAGTTTTCCCTGTCATTTTCTCTCTTACTTTTTTTTTATTAGAGAATATATTTTATATGCAGACTGAACCTTGCTTAACACTGTGCTTAACACCGCACAAGATTGCAACTTGACAAACATATATTATTGAATGATGCCATTCATCACATTCAGAAACAGAAGTGAAGGCCAATTCCATTTAACAGACAGTGTGAGGACTGCTGCTGAATGCACAAATGGTGCTCTGTAAATGTTGCCCCAGTCATTTATTAAGGCCCTCTTAAAAGCGAACTGTTCTTTGGAAATGGTAGAAAAGAATCTAATATTTAGCATTAAAATATAAAGAAACTTGCCTTTCCCTGGAAATATTCTCGAACTCCTTTAAGCTCATAGAAATCAATGCAAACTGATGTGTAGGGGGAAATCACAGTGCTTTCTCACCCAGCGGTGAAATACAACTTCACACATTACTTTTCTATAGGTAACAGATTAAATTTGGGGATTATCCCAAAATCCTCTCCCAAAATTCTTACATAATAGGATGTTAGGACAGCATTCACACAAGCCAGTATAGTGGTGGTGGAAAAGAACCACATCTGTACCCATGAAAATATTTGACCTTTAGAAACTAGGACTGATTTCCCCAGACCAAGAGCTAGTCTTCATCATACGTCTGTAATTTGTATTTCCCTTTGTTTCCTTTCTCTCTGAACACTTTGCTGCTCTTTGTTGCAAAGAGGTAAGACGTAAATGATGTCCCACCTGGGACTTGCTTGGTCACCACCTCCGGGTTTAAAAACTGCTTTGCAAGAGCCCAGAAACTATGCTTTTCACCTGTTGGTTAAACATGTTAGTCATTATAATACAGTGCAGGGGAAAAGTTTGGCCTTCAAAGGCATAATGAGATGAAATAGAAAATGATGATTTGAGATTAGTCAAGAATATGAGCCTAAGCTGTAAATCTCAGTCTTTCATAAGCACCTAAGTACAGACTTTACACAATCTTGACAGGCGTATCACAAAGAAAGTATACCACAAGGAGGTCATATAACGGGTTGATTTGGAATAGGTAGAGTCCAGAAATGGACATGCACTCGTTTTTTTGTGAAGGAATCTTAGCCTCTTAGCCATGCCAGATTCAACTCAATCAGAAGAATATTTCTACCCAAATTCAGTAGTTCAGGAATTGCTTCATCTATCTGTAAATATTGTCCCATCAGTAACACGTATCTGACATTTCAGGGAAAGGTGAAATTCCAGTCACATGCCATTAGTTCATTCATATGTCCTTCAGTGCCACCAGGCCAGACACCAACACAGTATTATCCAAGGAGTATTTTATTGCATTGTTTTTTATTAAAAGAGTTGTCTGAAAAAAAATAGCAGGATAGAAATAGGATTTCAGGAATAGTTTCTATGAGAAAAATTGAAACGAGTGTGCTTTTCTGATCATACTTAGACAAGGATTTTTTTTTAGAACTTTCATTTGAAAATAAAAGCATTAAGTATTTATTTATTTATTAGCACAAATATGACATTACTTTTACCACCATAAATATTCTGTATGACAACACAGACTGAAATTTATGTAAATAATCAGACTGTTATTTACATTGTCTCAAATTAGAGTCAGTTGAGATAGCTGGGTTTTAACCAGTGTGACTGAAAGAAGTATGTCTTCGCTTTTATGGGCAAACAGAAACGGTCTTCTACGTAAAAGCCAAAGTAGAGGCTGAGCGCTTTGGGAAATTTGAAAAATTGCTACTGCACAGTCCAATCTCCTGACAGCTTGAACCTTGCAAGCAAATGAGGTCTAGAGAATGGATATCTGACAAGTACAGTAAAACAGCAGGGTCTTCAAAAGAGGCCAAGACAGCGAAGCAAGGAATGTCACATTATAACACTCAACTGACAGCACTTCACCGCCTGTTCCTCAGTCTTTATTAAATGCTAATATTTCAATAGAGTAGAAAGTTTGGTTTACAGAGGTACGAATTAAGATTGGAATCTACAGTCCTTAAAATTATTCCCATGGATATGAATTTTTAACAAATAAATCGTTTGGAAAATGGCATTTGGGTTTGGTGATTTGGTAGTTGTTGGTAGCAAGTAGTTAATGGTAAAGAAATGGTAGATTTTATGATAAAAGAACTTTTTGTGTGTTCATTGCTAATTATAAATATAATGGTGCATAATCTAGTAACTAGTAGCCACAAATCTGATGCACCAGAATTCACACACAGAATATTAATGCCTTCTGGTGTAGGCATGGGTAATTCTTTCTGCCAGCCCCAAACAGAAAGCAGCCAAGCTCAAACCATGTGTCTTTTAGTTCTAGTAGCAGAAGTACATGAGTAGATAATCCAAGTTTGTTCTTTTTCATGGAAAGCTAATCTCTGCTAGTTTACACAGTCTCTGCCAGTACTTGAATATCTCCATTCCTAAACTAAGGTTTATGAACATCATGAGGAACACATGCATTGCAGTTGATGTTTGCATCATCTGGTTTAGACGCCATCAAAATGATGATGTAGGACTGTCATGTTATGGTACTTTACTGTCACATTTAAAAGATGGATATTTTAAAAGATGGATAATTTAAGATATTTTACAAGATTTTATTAGAGTTCCTAGCCCTTAATTGATGAGTCGTTTTTTCACATCCTGTTTAGGAAAGAAATATCAGGATATTGATATAACATGACAAACTCACTTTCACATCCCATTTGGTAGAGCTGCTTCTTACTCTCATATTCTTACCTGTCAGGCAGCATTATATGAAGAAACAGGAGATGCAAACTGATGATCTGGGGTATCCACCAGCGTACCTCCTGCTTTGTGATTAGTTAGGGCATTTGCCACCTATTTTGTATTTTGAAAAGATAACTTTCTTTTCAAATGAGTTGCAGAAATGCAAATGAAAATATACCCGTGTAGTTGTGATGACACTTCTTCCATTTTCTTACAGTCTTTGCAATATTTTGTATTTTTCTTCAAGCATAATTTTGGAGAAATTTAAATATGAGAGACACTAAACTGTCATTTTAAAAAAGTGTTTTGGTGAAGCGCTGGAAAGGCCTAAAAGACTCAAGCGAGACGAAGCGAATGAAGGGAACCAAAGCTTTCTAGTTTCACACAAAATATTTTTTATCATTTTAATTCAATGTAATCATAGTGCTGGATTGTTGACAGTGTGTACTACAGATACAAAGTCGCGGGGAATGGAGAATTTACAGCCTGCTGCTTAGGTCACATTGATAATTTATTTTTAAGTTCTTTTCTCCTATAAAGACAAAAGTAATGCTCCAGAGATTCTGTAAGATAATACAGGCCCTTTAAAATCAATGCTAGGAATAGTATTCTGGTTCTAATGGGAAGAAATGCTGTTTCATAATTGCAGCATACCGTTGTATGTATTGCAGACAACATGCCTTCTCCTTTAAAGCATTTTTAAGAACTGTATAAGCCACTTTTAAGTTACCAAACGTGGGACCTCTTGTACAAAACTGTGCCATCACATCAGCATGTAAGTGCACTCTGCATAAAAAAGGATGGGGATTGATTTAGGCCGCACTACGGAGCCAACCCCAGGCTGAGAGTAGCTTTATTCTCTGCTTGTTTTCTCAGCTTTTTATTCATTTGCAATGAGGGAGTGTGGTGCTTTTTTGAAAATGACTCTCTTGATGAGGCCTCTGATTGTAAAGTACTTTCAAACTGGGAACTTCACCACCTTTGTTGCTGAGTGGATAACTTTTCCATTAAAAAACGTGAACCTGCTTTCCACCAGCCCCTTTCCGCCTCCTCATTACTGTTCATGTGCATTGAAAGCAACTTTCCATACTAGACTAGTCACAAGCTGGCAGAAGGGTACCCACGTTCCAGTGCAATTGCTTGATAGCAACCAATATTTTCATTGCCAGATGGTACTATTAGCAGTTCTCTAAATGCAACTGAAGGATTTATCCAAACCACTTCATCTCTGCAGATCTCCTGTAGGCCTCCCATCCCAAATTTCCTCTACTTACAATTTCTGTGCACCAAGCATGAAGACAGGAAACTGTGCAAGGAACTATAGTCCAAAAAGTGTCAAACTTAATGACAGACTTTTAGTGAGAATTTGTCCATGGAAATGCTTTCATTTCTGAGTTTTTTTCCTTTTCCAAAAATATGCAAGAATGCACTGTATCATTACACACTGCTACTCACTACCCACAGTAGTTCCGCTCTTCTTACTCTTCTCCCCAGACTTAGCCCACATTGACTTACTCTCTCTGAAACAGAGCCATTTCCTTCCTTATGAAAACTGGATGGGTTTTTTTTTCATGCTTATGATTTCGAATTTACCTTTCCCTTACTGTTCTTCCTACTATACTGTGGCTGTAGCTGTCAGATCTTCAAATCAATGGTAATTTACTAGTGAAAAAAAAAGATAGATACTTAACATTTTAGCAAAAGTTTGGGCAATATTTAGCACTTGAGTGTTAAAGGAAGTGAGAATTCAAATTGTCAGCACTTAGCACTTTCATTCATATTCACTAATCTCAGGAAATTATGTCCTGAGAAACCAGTACATACTTAAAATTGAAACAGGCAGTTTAAAAAAGAATCTGCATGGCATTGCATTTGTCAGTATTCAGGGTAGAGATTGATTACTTTTCTTTTACACACTCGATCAGTGGTTGTAGCTCCTAATAATTTCTTGGCACTTTGTTTGCAACATCCCGGGACAGAATCTCTCACAACCTATTATTGGAAGATGTTACCAAACTCTGTCAAATTTGGATGTGAGATTATGTTATACATTATAAATTACAGCAGCAGATGTTCCTTTAAAAAGTTGTGGTTTCTTTAACTGATCTAGCTGATGAAACTTTGAGTCACTGTGGTGAGAGACAAAATTGATGACAGGCTGATTTAGTGCTGAACTTTTTAACCAACAGTTTGAAGAGATTAGAAGGTTGTCAGAGAGACAACCAATCAAGAGAGGTAAAGGGACTGATTTTAAAGTTGTTTAAAATTAAAAACTAATGGGTTGTTTTCTTTGAAAACTCTTAGGCTTGGGAGCAACTGCATGGAAAGCCAGCTATAAATGACCTTTCACTCAGTATTATTGGAGGGATTTCTTCTTAGGCAGATGATTTCTGGATACCCATTAACTTGTTAATTTGCATCAGAAAAATGTGACTTGAACATTTCTTTGTGAACACAATTAATCAGTTAAGTTTCTTAAATATTTCTTTATGCCTACAAGTTTTAAACCTTAACAACAATCAAAGTTGTCTATCAAGTCAATAGACGGGAATGTGTCTGGCTTTGCAGATAAATGTTGTAAATAAAATGTCCAATTGTCACTGAAGAAATAGTCATGAAGAAAAAAAATTACAATTAAAATGTTTTTTAATAATTCTTTAGCAAAATAAGCTAAAGTCTGGGAAAATTTAATTAATAGTATGTTTATTGTTTCAAAAGAAAGGAAGTTCTAGTCAGAAAATGTGGCCATGGAAGATGGAATATAGACAGATAGATAATATGTGGTGCAAAGCAGCAAAGTTTCCAGTGTAACAAACAAATCATGCCTTGATAATCATACTGGAATCGTTAACCTGCAGGTCCAGTATTATTTTCTGCAAGTAGAAGCTCTACTCAAGCATAAAAATTGGGGACTGGGAAATGCCTGAGGATTTTACTCCTGGATGATTCCGTGCAGTGGCATACACTGCATGATTCAATGGCCCAAGTAGTACACTCACAACTAAAGTTGTTACTAAAACTATGGTTTCAGCAGCTTCTAGCTTTGCCAAAATTTGGCAGTCCTTCCCTACATCTACTGAAATTTCCACCCACAATTTGACCTTTCATTGTTCTGCTTGAAGCTGTTGTCATTTAATGCTTTGTGTGTACATGCATGCACGTGTAGATTTTAAACAAAATAATACAAAATTGAGGTCCTGTTTCTAAACTCAGGAGGATGAAAAAACCCTGCATGCTGTTTGGTTCATGGTCAAAATATCATAGAATCATAGAAACATTAGGGATCGGAAGGGACCTTAAAAGATCATCTAGTCCAATCCCCCTGCCACAGCAGGATCCCCTTGACCAAGTCACACAGGGACACATACAGGGGGGGTCTTCTCCAGAAAAGGTCTTCTCCAGAGAAGGAGACTCCACAACCTCCCTGGGCAGCCTGTTCCAATGCTCCATTACCCTCCCAGTGAAGAAGTTCCTGCTGATATTCCTATGGAACCTCCTCTGTTCCAGCTTGCACCCAGTGCCCCTTATCCTATCACCAGATGACCTTGAGAAGAGCCTGGCTCCATCCTCCTGACACCCACCCCTGACATATTTATGGACATTCATGACGTCACCCCTCAGCTTCCTCTTCTCCAAGATAAAAAGACCCAGCTGTAGTTCACTCAATCAGACACTCTAAAGCTCATGGTCCTGTCACGTGTAGCAGGTAATGACCATTTGCCATATGCATTGAAGAAACCTGAGTTTATGTACAATCAGGGTTCCTGTCTCCATGCGGCCCGTCTTCGACAGGGAAAGCTACCTTTGCAGGCAAACTTTTTAGCTGCTACACCAGAAGGAACTGAGGACAGAACTTGGCCGTCCTGATCTCTGAGTGCTGCCCCGTTTTGGCTCCCAGGCAATGTGGACACACGTGGGTATGACCTGACTCCTGTGCACCGAATGTATGAAAAATATGGCTGAGAAGCAGAGGAAGGTAGCAGAAACTTGAGCAACACCTTTCCAGAGTGGAAAAGGATTGGGTTGAAGATAGATAACTGCAAAAGGCTAAACTGTGAAAAGGGGGTTGGGGAATGAGCAGGGAAAACAAAGAGAAAGAGAAGAATGAGGCACCAAGGCAGTTTAGTCTGATCAGTTAGATTATTGTGTTCCATAATTGGGATTGAAAACATGGGTAGAGTGAGTCTTGCTCTCCTGTGGTTAAAAAGTAGGTATGCAGTTATGAATTTCATAGGTGGACCAGGGGCCGATCTACATAAATAGCAGACATCTGATATTACAAACTCTATAGTTACAGAAATCTTCTTCTTCTAGACATGATCCTATTGTATTTCTTCTAGAGTAGAAGTGTCGTCTTTGGTTAAACCAGTAATTTCTCTGTGACCCAGGTTTGCACCCATAGAGCAGGCTAATAACACCATCTATCTTCACAGAACTTTGTGAAGACAAATTCATTAACTTCTTATAGCATTCAGATGCTGTGTAAGCATACCAAAATGCTGAAGAAGAGATCTGTAATACTGTGGTGAATACTAAAAAAGAGATCACACTTTGAATAACCAGTCAAATATTGAATAACTAATAATTCATTAAAAGAGGCAGAGGCTGTGCAAAAACAGGCTCAAGTAACGAAACAGTATTATGATACTTGCATGAAGGGATGGAATCAGCAGTGCTTGAACTGTAGAAGTTTTAGCAATAGAAGAATGTGCATGTCATGTGTTTCCTTTTTTAACATGCAGACTATTATTCTACAGCCATGTCTCTACATGAAGAACATATATGACCCACTGTAGCACAGTAAATATTTGGAAATCTTCCTTTTACTTATGTTCACAATTTATTTCCTTGAGTTCAGAAAGGACTTTTCTGATTTTACTGATTTAAAGTTGCACATGAATATTCTACAAAGCACAAAAATTAGCCCGGTCTCCTATTTCTCACTTTTATTTTATCCATCCGATCACACTTCATTCTCTCTTTGTCCCTATTTTAAAGGAGTGAAATGAAATAATGTGTAAAAGAAAATAAAGGGTTGAAAGGTAAAGTACTGATACTAAGTAAGGAACAGCCATATGGGAAATGTAAATTATTCCCTGTGTGTTAGATAGGAAGTGATGTAAAGCCCTATGTTCTAGTCTATGTTCACGCATGCATGTAATGTATAGAACAGCAGAGGAAAGGGGAGGGTATATATCTGTATGCCTGGGCCTGTGCTTAAACACAAAAGATGGTGAAGAGTACCATTAAATGTGATGCAGCTGGAAGCAGAGTAGTGCTCTTTCTAATAATATATCTGTATTCCTACAATTATCTTCTTCAGCCTACCCCTACTGCCACACAGCAGCTACAGCAGCTCTGTGAAGTTTTCATTAATGCAGGGTTTAACCAACTTATTTGCTATAAATTCTACTGTTCTTTATTTTAAGCTTATATAATGCAACCTCTTTTGCATCCTGCCACAATTCACCACAAAGGGAATGTAAATGATTGCAGTGTGAAAGCAAAGCTTCATCTTTTAGTTCACTAACCAGTACATTATTTAGATCTCCATGTTCCTTAATCACTTTCAGATTACAACAGAGTAGAGTAATAAATAGGACTTGCAGACACTTTGTCAGGACATATGTTCTTCCATCCATTATGCCTCCCAAAGTGCTCCATATTGCTGCCTCCTATGCTCTAACCACACCAAAGCCAAGGCTGCACTACCTTCAGGATCTTGAGTCAGCTCTGGCCCCCCCGGTCTGTGCTGCACCGTCACCCACTACCAGTGATATTGCTATCATTATCACTTACTGTTCTTTATGCTTCCATACCATCTGACTTCCCATGCTGCACAGTATTTTTCAGCATGCTGTGAAACCCACCACCCAAGAGCTTGGATGTAGTCCCGTACTGCCCACAAAGGTAAGCAAAACGGACACAGACAGTGATTCTGACTGAGGGGTAGGCTTGGATGCCTGAGTAAGTGTTCAGAACACTCATTCCAAAGGCAGAGATCAAACATGGCCATGGAGTGGGTAAATCCTTGGCCACTACTATCGGTGGTCAGAGTATTCCTATTCCTGTACCTGCCAGAAATCTGCCTGGTACTGCTTTACAAAACTGAAACCTCAGTCCCGTGTTTGGCAATGACTTGGGTATCATCCCCCTCCCAACTTCACCACTCATCAAATAACTTTAAAATTTCAAGCACAGTTTAAGTAGTTCTAAAACATCAGGGCAGTTATAAAGTCCATATATTCCAAATGCTGTCAGAAGGGAAGACTGAAGACTGTCTGAGCTGTAACACAGTGGTGCTGGTCTGTGGAACATTGCACGTAAATTAAGTGCATTGTGTCCGCTGTTTGAGGTTGTTTGGAGTGAGACATAAAATATATTGTAATAAATTTGTTCAGAATAGCTGGTACACGACCACCTTTCGAGGTGTAGACAAAGGAGGTTCAATTGTGTAGGTGTATAGAAACCCTAACAGTTTAGACCTACCACAACAGCCTACACATTAAAAAGCAAGGCCTGCAAATCACAGAGTCTCCAGTGAAATTAAAACTGCTTACTCGGGAACTCAGTGTCAGGATCTAGTGCAACTGGCATTTTGTGGGGACTTTCCAGCACAGTTTCACAGGTGACAGTTGGACCTGAGGAGGTGTAGCCTGGAAAGAAAAACATAATAAAAACATTAACCTTTGAGTTCTTAATGTTACTGAGCTGCTTAAAAGATAAAGCAAACTGGTTTTTCAAATGGTATATGGCAGAAATGGATCCAAAGGGAATGCAGTAGAATGCAGAGTTCCTGAAGGGTTCACACAATTCAGATATACAGACCTCTTTCATTCCTTGAAAACTTTTGTTGGGGGGAAGGAGATTGTGGGGGCTTAATTTTTTTATTCTGCTCAGAATAGCACAGAACCTCGCCTATTTGTTTATTTGGAGTAAACTCTTCCCCAGAATTTTCTCTACTGTCAGATTAAGCTGAATCCTTATGCTGTTATCAAAACATGACGCAGTTCAACTCCTGAGTGGTCATTAGGAATAGTGGATGCAACTGTGAAATCTTGGTAGCTACCTTTCTGTGACTGAAGCGACCCTTATTGTCCCTGCACCTTTTCTGCTGGGAATGTTATCCCATAATCAACGCACAAAGCAACGGGAGTAGGAGATAGCAATTTGGGATCCATTTCTGTAATCACAGAGTCACTAGTGAAAACTGTTTGTGGGAAAACCAGAGATACTGAGTCCAAGAGGACAAGAATCTGATCAGATTCCACATCCAGAGCAAGGACTGTGTCTTGAGCACCTTCAAGGCCTAGTTTCAGCAATCAGTTTCAGGTAATCAGCCACAAAAGTTTGGCAAATCTTCCATAAACTAGGATGCTGCAGCGTGTTTTCTGTTCAGAAACAGTAACTCTGCTTCAATTGGGTTTTAAATGTCTTCCTAGTCCTGACATAATCCTAGCTGCAGGCTTTGTTGAACCAACTGGTGTTTATTTTGAAAACTGACATCTTAATTCCAGTAATCCTTGTAGGTCATTATCTCACCAGCAATATACAGACCACTCTACAGAGAGGTGGAAAGGGTAAAGAACCTCTAACTGATAATGCTGAAAAGTCATACAGTTTTGTTTGAATTACTGAGAAAGTTGTATTCGTGTTTCTGTTTTCCACCCCACTCATCAGTTGTTTGTAACTATGCTAGAAAAGATTCTCTCCTGGCTGGAGCCCAGCAGATTGGTGCTCAGCTTGAGAGGAACAGTATTATTTAACTTTGAAAATATTTATTGATTCATGTTTTAATTAGCAGTAAAAAGCATTTTGTTTATTTTCAGAACATTTTTCCCCCTCACATTTAAGGGCAAATTCTACTCGTTTTGTGTTTCACTTGCATAAAGGTGACATTTTCATAGATGCTTGCTTGGCACAAGGCAGAATCATGTACTTGGTATCCTGCCCTTGCTTTTTGGAAGATCCAGAATTGGCAGCTATGGTTATGCGTAGGGGGTTTTTGCTCTCTCTATAATTTGCTACCCAGATCAAATATGGAAATTTTTAACCCATATTTTGTGCGTTTACTGCATTTTTTACATTTGTAGGTGTTTTTCCTGTAGTGTGCTTTGTTCTGACATTTAAACACAGAACAGACATGTTTTAAATGCTTATGCTTAAAATACCCTTCATCGTGGTTCTAAGTTTGTACGGCACATTCCAATGAATAGTTAACATTTTGGGTCCCAAAATAATCTCTACAAAGCACCATTTGATGGAGAAGCCAGGAAAAATGGTGGCAAGTAAACCCAGGTTTAAATGATACTGCATTCTGATCCAAAATCCTGCATCTTGTCTATGTCAGCAGCATTTAGATTAGGAACTTTTAACAATGTCACTAATGTTAGTGGTGCTTGCGATGAATATCAAGTACTGATCGAAAGTATTAATTATTATCATTGCAGGCTTGAAAATTGAAGCAATGTTATTTTATAACACAAATGCTTCAAGCATCCAACACAGCTTCTGAAACAGAGGAACCAGGCAAAATATTCATGAGGAAGATATTATTTATTTGTTTTCAACCACAACAAAAAAAAAAATAAATTCTATTTTCTAATCTGCAATTGATTTAGAAGAAGATAATGACATTTTCAAAGTGGAGCAATTTCATTATTCATGATGCGGTTATTTACAGAAACTTGAGAAAGATGTCATTTCATACCCAGACTTTCACGTGTGAATATTAAAAAAATTATACGGACAGTGGCAACTTGGAAGTTTTGGCACGTTAGAGTTTTCATGATCAGATAAATGTTTTTAATCATTCTTTATGTATTGGGAAACCGATGCTCAGACAAGTGAAGGCATGTGCTTTGTGTATCGCAAGTCTGAGCACTTTGGAAGAAGCTTTGGTGGTCTGTGCTGCCTTGTTGCAATCCACAGCAGACTCCTTTGTTTCTTTGCTGATTATCTCCAGCGTAGGAAATAGGAAAGAAAAGTTAATATGTATGTCTGTCCTCAATTTGTCCTCTCCAAGCTACAGCATGCTGCATTAACCCATTGATGGCTGTTTAAATAGATGGGTAGGCATGCGGCATGCGGGGCTCCTCTTGCGTGACCAGCCCTGCCAATGAGGTGTCGAGCTCTAGCAGAGAAACAGAGAAGATAACTAGGGCTACTAAGGTTTCTTCCTTTCTCCATTGCTATGAAGAGGGACACAGATGACAACTGTTTACATAGCAGATGTCAGGTGAATTGAACTCCACACAGAGTGTCTGCAGAGAAGTTCCTACAACTCTGCGTGTGTTTAAGAAATTACTGTCTTCAAGTGCCTGTTTACAGGAAAGGATAATCTCAATAGCAACGATGTTGGAATGGCTGGTAGGTCTTCTCCACCATCACGGGAACTTGCTATGAGAGAATCCAGAGCCAAAACCAGGATGCTTGATGCCACTTTTCAGAGCTCCTATACTCACAAACAGAGCTATAACTGTCCAGTGATGCCTTTTAACTCATGCAGGCAGACACAGCTTTTTAGCACTTTGGTGAAATAGTTGGTTAGTTTGAATTAATTAATGAATTTATTAATCTCATTTTGATTCACTGGCTGTGAATCCTGGTAAAATAAATCACTCAAAATCCTTGAAATTCCATGTATATTTCTTTTTAGTAGACAGTTTTTATACTTTAGAGAAAAAAGGTTGTTGTTTGTTTCCTGATCAGCAGGGCAATAACTCCTCTCAAGGCTTTCAATTGCTCTTCTCCCTACTCCAACCTCAGATATTTCTAACATTCTGTCAGTACCTTTGTCTAGCAGAAAGGTTCCAAAACTGCCATTCAAAGTGTTTCTCTCCCCACAGATGGGAACAGATCTATTATCCATAGCATCACCAGTCTTTGTCAGCCAATCTGTCAGCTATGAAGTCATAAATTATAGCATCCAAAAATTCTTTCTGTTCATACTTTTCCACCATTATTTTTAAAAAATATTTTAAAAATATTTATTTCAATCAATATAAATACAAATCTGAATTTAGTATTTCTTACAGCAAAATTCCTCTGATTTCACCATATATCCCCAATTGTGGTGATGGAATGGTATAATCATGGGGATTAGTAGATTACTAGAAACAAATATCACGATTTAACAGTTTACAGTTTCCTCTCAGCAAAGAGTTTAGATGAGAGAAAAGGGTATTTTGCATTGTTGGAAGAGTTTTAGTCATGCTGTTCAATCCCGTGCAGTTGTCTAATAAACACAAGAAGAACAAATTATGTTAGCCCACAAGCCTATGCAGTCACCATTCCCATTAGTGCCAAAGTGTGTGTTTTGTTACTGCTGTCATTCCTGGAAATGATATTCGAGATCACCCAGTCCAATACCCTGCCAGCACAGTCAAGCATCATATATGTGTACATTGATCAAACCCTTAGAACCAGCCAAACATCTTGCCTGCACTTCAGGCAGAGTGGTCTTGTTGTTCACACAGACTTCTGAAGTGCTTGGGACATCTATCTGAACTTCATCCATCTACACTAATCAAGGCAATCTATTAATTCCTTGCCCTAACATCTACCCCATTCATCCCACTAACACCCCAATCACCCCAGTAGTTGTCTTCTCTGTTTTTGGTATGAGTTTTTCTTCAGTGACTACAGACGACCACTGCTACATACAGGAGCAAAATAATCCTACTAGTTTCTTGTGTGGTGGCAGTAGCTGATAAATAGCTCTTCTGGAAATACCTTGCTTTAGTACAAAGTTACTGTAGGATTGCATTTGCTTTTTTTCTGAACACTGTATCTTGCCAAAGAATATGAATCAATTAAATTTAACAAGGATTTTTCTTCCTTTAATATTTCCAAATAATGATTTCTCATATACATTTGATCACATTTCTCAGACCTTAGTCTCTCAATGAGTTTCTGTGTCATGTTCTGATTATGACTGGGTTTGTTTTTGATGTCACTGGCAGCTTTCAAAACTAGTTTGTCTTTTTGGCCAGTGTTGTTAATGAAATTGTTAAGCAGCGTCAGACCCCACACCAGTCCCAGGGAAAATTGGTAATCTATGACTTTAACCATTTGCTTTCAGTCCAGCTCATTCTTTTATCTTTTTTATCAGTCCTACATCTCTTTTACTCATTTTCCTGTTATTGTGTCTCTCCAGTTAAGTTAATTACTAGTTAAGATAACCTCAGATTGTTTACATAACCTGCTACATTTCTACATGAAAATGAGTCTGATGATTGCTTTGTAGAAATGCAGTGGCTTGAAGAAAGTCTGCACTGTTCTTGTGTCCTGCTAACCTTAATTGTGGTCTTGAGTCCTAGAGGCCCTTGGTCCTTTGTTTTTCTTGATCTATATTATCTTTTTCCATTGTCCTCCGTATCATTCTCGTTTGACCTCTTTCTCTGTTCCAGAGTGCTAAATTCTGACTTACAAGTCCCTTCTTCTTGATCCTATTCACATTACTCTTCCAGACTGCCTTTTCTTTCTGAACCATGTAGCCTGCCCCTCCTTGGACCATCCCACTGATGTCATTCTGTTCTTTCAAGGACTTCTCACTGCTGGCAGCTGTGAGGGGAAAGGAAGGAAGGAAGATGGCACAACAGAAACAAATACAAACAAACATATAGGAAAAATACTGAAGTGCACAAAACTCCTCGAATGCCACAGATTTTTATGTCACAGGGAAACACATTTTCCACCAAGTTACTTTTCTGATACTGGTGATACCTGCTTTTTGTTTATGAGATGATAGACGTAAAAACTCCATGTGCTCAAGTTGTTTTAAAACTGTGATTTCCTCCCTGTGTGACAAGTATTTTAGGACTACGACAACTTTATCAATACTAGGTTGCTTACAAAGGCTCATAATAATGATTAAAGTTCTGAGAAAAGGGCTTTTCTAGCTACTTACCAAATCTCTGAATGTTTAGCCTCCTGGATTTACACAACAAATAAGAAAAAAATGCCAGTTTCCATTTGTTGAATATATATACATATACAGAGAGAGAGAGGTAATACTTACATAGACAGGCACATGCACGACTAAAAATCTATACTCCTAAATTCATTGCTCTGAAAAAGTTAGCATGTGTCAGGTGTATTTTCAGGAGGTGCCACCCAGCATTCAGGATTAGGTAACAGACTACAATTCACAGTACTAAACTATTCTGTGGCCAAAGAAAGAATTGTCAACTCTGTCATGTATTTTTTAATTAAATTTATTTAAATGCTTAATACAGTTGCAGGATTAAGTTCTGGCTTCTGTCAGGATACTTTAAATAAGAGTATATTAATCGCTATCAAATCTCTATGAGTGAAATGTATGGTTATCAAGGCAACGCTTCAGAAATTGTGTTTATTTTCTGCTACCAGTAATGGCATTGCAATAGTCCATGAACTGGGTTGATTTATACAGTAGAAGAGGAACAATTTTACTGTGTAAATTCAGTATTCTTGTTTAAATACAAGACTGTAGACAATCTGATCTGCAGTTACCTTGGAGGAAACCACCAAGGCAGCCACTCCTCTGTCCTATAGTTGCTGAAACAGCAGCTGAAAACTCCTGAACCTTCAGGGTTAAATAGAACCATAAGGCATTGTCAATGGCAACCCTTTATTCTGAAACATATTCAGTGCAACACAGGAGTCTTCTTTTCAAGGCATTAAACTTACTAACTCTAAACTGAGTAACAACTCAGAGATACGCGAATGGAGGCTACAGCTGTAATTAGGAGATTTAATGTATATGATTTTGTACTTTTGTGGTTCCTTTGGAACTGGAAATATGTGATTAACACTATACAAGTTAAAATCATTTTAGCCAGTGTAGAACAGTTGGAGGAATATCTGTATTCCCTCACAAGGGATGAAAGAGGGGACCGAAAACATCATGTGATGGCACTGGACTACTATAGCATGATTGTTCCATTGAAGTGTGAAACAAATGGAAGATATGGAAACATTTTGAACTTCTCTGAACTGCAATCTGAAAGCCTTGGCTTACAAATACGTACAAAAATCCCGCATTGCAATAAACAAAATATAATCTTTCCCAAAGGAAAAAAAGACATGTGGAAGAGAAAGAGCATGAAATAGACCCTGTTACAAAAAGAAAAAAGGCATGATTTGTTTGTTCCTAAATATAGTGGAATTCTTCCAACGAGCTTTCAGTCCCAAATTTCTTCTTACCAATGCCTGTGATCCCCGTGGAATAAAGTTGGATGTTAAAGATAGAACACCAATACAAAATGGAAACCCGACATTTTCTACAATGATAACCCCTGAGACGTACTAACTTTGGATTTAGGCAAGTGCAGATATCCACCCCAGGAGAACATTTGTACTTGAATTTTGCTAATATTTGTCAACATCCATTCATTTCCTTTTAACTCCTCTACTATACATTTTAACTTATAATTGTCTGCTTTGTAATGAAGTTACCATACTGAATTTATTGTCAAGGCTAGGATTTACTTTATAAGCTTGCCTGTCTAATACATGCACAAATATAAATAATGATAAAAATGTATTAGTTTTGAATTTATAAGTGTTTAAGTAAATTTATTTTCTAAACCTACTTTTATATTTGGAATATCACATCAACTTTTACTACCTGACCCCTAAGTATTTCTTTAAATTCTTAATTATTTTGTGAGAATATTGATTAGTATGTTCACTGAAAGGCATCTATTTAGTATCAATTAGCATGTCTTTAACTCGGTTCTTTAACTCAGTTGCTGTAGTGTCTTATAAAGAAGTATCTTCTTCCTTCAATTATATATTATGTATTTGTAAAATGATGAAAGGAAGAAAACAATGTTTACTCTCAATTTTTTAAAGTCTTTCCTCATTACATTCTTTTTCCCGAAGTGGTGTGAAAATTCATGTTATCTCACGTATATGATACAGTCAACTAATTCTAGAGAAGCCCAAAACTATATTTGTCCTCTCTTTTTCTTCCCTCTTTGAAAACAGAATTTCATTTTCAATCAACGCTTTAGATTTTTTTGAAAGTAATGGGTTAGTTTTCATATCAATAAGGTATATTTCAGAATACTCCTCAGCATTCCCCCAGAGAATGCAGAAATATGTCTTCAGTTAGTCCATAAATGCCCTCTGGTGACTACCTAAAAAAATGCAAGCGATTTTTCCTGTGATATTACTTTTTTTCAATACCCAGTACAGCAGTTCAGCCAACTAATGTTGAAATCACAACAGAAAATAAGCAAACAGCAATTTCAGCAATCAAACTTTTATGCTTAGTGGGTTTTATTTAACTTCTGTTTTGTTTCTCAAGTGTGAAGTTTTAAAGGAATTTATGACAGAACTAACCTGACCTAACTCTCTGTTCCCATGGTCTTACAATTCTGTTATAAGACTTACATGCTAGGAACTATTATTTACAGAATAATTTAAAAAACAGTGATGAGGCTAAGTGGTCAAAGCAAAAGCAGTAATGAGAATTTAGAAATCAGAATTTTTTTCCCTAAAATAAACAAGAAAATATTTTGGAACTGTAGAAAAGCTTATCCAAATATCAGACTGGTAAATTGAGCTGCAACTGATTTAGGTCAACTGCAAAATTATCTGCACAGATCAGACATACTAATTCTTTCTCTATCTAAGAAAACCCCGGTATGTATTAAAAATCATTTTTATTTAGGTTGTGATAAAATTACTGGTTGTTGATATTTCATCCCCTATGCACAGTGGACAGTCAATTTCTAGCTTGTTGATATAACTGTACTCAGATTTATTCTCCTGGATTTTATCAATCTAGAAGAAATAACAGAACATTTGAAATGCTTGTAGAATCAAGAAGAACCTCTCCGGTGTGTAAATATGCACCGCGTGCCATCTGATTTGCTCACACCATTGGAAATTTTCCTCAGAATGGTTGGTCTAGTTGACTTCTTGTTCAAGTCGTTTACAAATAATTCCAAGAGATGGTCAAGATAAGCTTTGCCAGTCTAAAAAGTCCAATGAGGCACAGAGTGACGGCAGTGCCCCAGAACCATCAACAGTTAAGAAAACTAAGAATTATAGAACTTGGAAAGATAAAGGTAGCAAAATACACCATTAACCAGTGAAATAAACCTGGTGGTCAAGTAACAACCAATTTACTGTCTCAGCCCCAACAGTTCACTGGGAGTTTCAGTAGGAACATATCAGGCCAATAAATATATGCATATCGTGCTCACATTACAAACTTTCTAACCAAACACTACATGAGCTAAAAAAAATCAGGTTACTCTGTTGTCATTTGACATTTGCCCTGGGAGCGTTAGACGTGTAATGGAAAACACTATAAAAGGCTTTAACTTTATGGAGACTGAAAGAAGTTGGTCGGAGTGCATCCAGAAACAATCTAGCGATGAGTTCAGGGAACGATTTTGTAACAGCTTGTTTGATGCCGAATTCCTGTTTTGAAAGATCATCTCGAATTCATGGTAGTCTTAAACTCCTCTCAATAACACAAGGTACTGTGATAGAATAAATACATAAACAAAGCAAAATGCATCTCAATTCTATTTGAGGAATCTAGCCAAGAGAATGGAAGGTATAGGTTTTGTTTGTGACTTAACAAAGAAATGCTAATCTTTTACAATACTCTGATAATCCATCTAGAGAATAACAGCGGGCAACAGTCACACTGAGTCCGGATTTAATTTGCTCCATTATCTCCAATGCATCGTTAAACAGTGACAATCATGTCTTGGTAAAGACATCCCAGCTGTGTCTACAACTTAATCTGAATAAAAAAGTTTGATTTCTACTCTGTGTGACAATATGCCAAATTGAGAGGTTTCCTGAATTACAAGCAGATTTACTACACTCCGAGTGTTTCTACAATAAAATATGTCCAGACAATTAGTTTACTTCAGAGAACGTAAGCACCATCACAGGAGAGCACAAAAGGAAGCCATTGGTTCCAATAGCAGCACTCTGAAAAAGTCCTACTACTTACAAGTGGGAACATAGGTGGTGTGTGCTGCCTTTCATTACTTTAGAAGTTGGATAAATTACCAGAAAGGCTCGATAACTCTCAGCACTGATTGGGTTAAAAATAAGTCTTTGGCTTCAGTGCTCTGAGATTGTCCCTTAGAGTAAGAAAGATATTTGTTTTGCTTTAAGAGTTTCTGTGTTATCATGGAGCGTTGGAAGAGGCTGCCCA
This sequence comes from Upupa epops, assembly GCA_013397515.1. Lineage (NCBI taxonomy): Eukaryota > Metazoa > Chordata > Aves > Bucerotiformes > Upupidae > Upupa > Upupa epops. Next base: position 600,264 of record VZRI01003148.1, read on the forward strand.
AGGGGGTTGTGGAGTCTCCTTCTCTGGAGACGTTCCAGACCCACCTGGATCTGTTCCTGTGTGATTCGGTCTAGGTGATCCTGCTGAGGACTAGATGATCTTTAGAGGTCCCTTCCGATCCCTAATGATTCTACAATCTAGTGTGAGGGACTTGGGACATTGGAAGAGTGTTTGTAGGGAAGACAAATGTAATGCAAGGAGGTAGTTAGGTAGAGAGACCTCTAAATCTTTCACATTTGGAAGATTCTGTAGCCAGGAGTTTTACCACTGCCATCGTCTTGATTTTCCCTCAGTTTCTCATATTTTAATGAATTTTGCAAGTTTTATCAATTTCGCTCTAAGATGCTTGCAGTTTCTATCATCTCTGCCTATACTTTTATCATGTATCTACCTTAGTGTGATGCTGGTGTTGATAAATAATACTGCTTATCAATCTCGAAGAAATAGATATGGCAGGTGGAATGAAAATGTTCCATGTAGACTGTAGCCCCTGGAAATGGGCAATAGCTTTAGTTCTACATTTCATGTATTTCGGGTGTTGCTGGTGGCATTGTTACAGACAAAGGAACCCTGCCCAGTATGAATACCATACTTTTATCAAGATGAATCTGGAATGCTTCCTAGGTTATACATCTGCTTGCTCTATCTAATTTACATATCAGAAGATATGCTGACCAGGGGATATGGAGAGTAATTATATGTATTACAAGTTGTTAGGCTACTATTTCTACAACTGCCAAAGACTCATCGCCACCACCCCCTAAATCTAAATAAGCTTCTGGTTAGTTGGCTGTCAGAAGCAAGTTAGGATGTTTGTGTGCCAGATACGACTAGCTGTACTGTGTTTACACGCTATCATGGACATATTGCAAGACTTGTCACAGGCTAAACATTTCGCCAGTGACTGGAGGACAATAGCTGTTAAACATTTTAAGGGTATGCATTGCACTTCAGAGTTTTTATCCTTTTCTTAATAATTTCTCATGTATTAATTGTTGTTCATAAGCTGTGTTCATCTCATAAATCAGCAGGACAGAAGCATTTGCAGAGGCAGATTGAAAATAAATGAGCTACCTCTAAGAGACAACGTCTTCTTACAGCAGGCTCTATAGCTGGTGCTCCTGTCTGGCCCAAGGTCTAGCACATTTCTCCAGAAAACACAACATGAGTCTTGGTTCTTCTTTGTTCATCCTCTGCCATCAGAAATGATGAAATATTAGACCTTGTCTTTTATGCACACGTGGACTGAGTGTGTAATAAGTTGTCAGGTCTAGAATGTTTTAGAAAGAAGGGAACAGGCAGTCTGAAGTGGGTGATGCATTTCAGAGGCAGCCTGTCACTGTGAAGTGGAGCAAAGGACCCCTCTATGCATCCACTTGAACGTGTATGTAAACTCTCTGACAATGATCGGAATGTTCACTGAGCTCCATACTCGGTCAAGCATGCTACTGACTACATGAGAAATGCAAAATTGAATTTCTGTGACATGGATTAGCTCCATTACTTTTTAGTGGAGACACACCGGATAACTTTAGTATCAACAACTCGGTAGAAGGCAATCCTCTCTCTACTCACCCAGTAGAGTGGGGTATGCTGTCTTCAGAGCAGCAGGACATGAAATTGTCCTTATCTGCCCTTTATATGACTGGTGAGAAATGTTTGAAGTCCAGAAAAAAACAGAAGAGACCTTTTATTTCCGTGTTCTTGAAGAGATCAGAGCAAAGTTTACACTGGGTCTGGGTTGAGATGAGAGTTTTATTTGGTAAAGCCATGGTGAGATGGCTTTGCTTGTTAACAGGGTGTGCTGGACAAAGCACATTTCTGGAAGCAAGGTTTCTTCAGTGTCAGGCTAATACATGCTCATGTTCTAAATTTCTGTAAGCTGCTCTTGAGTAATAGTCTTTATCTTTAGAAACTTCCATGCAAATCTTTCAAGTTAGTAGCTCTGACTTGTAGAAAGGGATTTTGTATGAATCAGTAGCCAGTATTGACCCTCTATTAGCAATGATACGGTGTAGTTAGAAAACTTGGATACAGTGACTTAGGCTGTTGACTGACTCTGTCTCAACATGATGATTTTTACACAAGAGGCCTATGGTAGTTGTTTAGTACCATAAAGTTGATGTTAAATCATTCTTAGTCTTCTACCTTGTCTCTAACAGTTGTGAAACTTGCACAGGCACCCAAAGAGAAGATGAAGCATTACATGTGATAATGAGAAACATTCTCAATATCTAAATCAAAAGAACAGGTAAGTTTAACAATTAATTGATTATATTCGTTTTTCAGTGATTTTATTATATTTTTATCAGACAGAAATTAGTAAAGAACCATCAGACTCTAAGTTTTCCAGGACCTCAGACTCCTAATGGTGTCAAAAGTAATAGAGATTGCATGTAGGTAATGAACTCCCTGTTTATTCTGTAAGTCATCACTTTTTTTTTTTTATTCATAAAATCATTAGGGATCGGAAGGGGCCACGAAAGATCATCTAGTCCAATCCCCCTGCCACAGCACCTAGACCAAGTCACACAGGAACACACCTAGGCGGGTCTTGAATGTTATGCCATTCTTTCTGTGAAGACATTAAGAGATAATGGATCTGATCCTCCTGGTACTGGTTATGTGATAAGGTGAGTTATGATGTGAAAGAAAATTCAAGGACTATTGACTGTCTCTGGACCAAATGTAGACTACCAGCTCCATTAGAGGTCTCTAACTGTTGACTTCACAGGATTTATTCCTTCTCTTTTCTTAGTAAATATGGTCTTAAAAAATAATCATGTATTTGTTGTTGCCATGTGATCTTACATCAGTCTGACATCCAGCTTCCACTGTGGAATTCCATTTTAGAAGCTCAGAAAGTATAAACTTTCATTTCCTCAGCCGAGGTGCCTCTGAATTTGATTTAACCAATTACCAGTTATGGATGTGAGCAGAAAATTAAAAATGTAGAAAAATGTAGAACAGGGTTTGTAGTACAGCATCTAACGAGAGATGTTTAGCTACTCTGTCTGCTATTTCTACTTGCAGTTGTTTTACTTAGCTGTTTTGTTATTATCATGAGGATCATACTACCTACATTATTTGAGAACCATCCAATATGAATAACTGTATTCATTATCTCTTAACCGCACATTATTAAGCTGAAAATTATTGAGATTTTAGGCTCGAAGTGGAGTTTGGTTTTACAGGTGCCAAATGCATTTGAAAGGCTAAAGTGCCTGCAGTTAAAAAGTGTATTTTCAGACTTTACGGATTTGCAATAAATAAAAAGAAAGAATTTTTTTTTAAAGGTAGCTACAAAAATGAGGTAACATTTTTCAGTGTTGTGTGGCACTCATTGAGTTCGGGAGGGAAGTCATCAGGCACTATCTCACCATCATTTTTCATTTTTTCTGGTTTTTTTTTTGCAGTAGTTTTTCACAAGACTTAATATGATTTAAGAGAAATGGTGCTTGGGTTACTTTAGCAAGTCCCATACCTGTATTTAGCTAAATCCTCTCACAAAACCTCCTGTTAGGTATGGTCTCAGCACAGTTTTAGAAAGATTTTTTTCTTTATTTTTGAGGGTAAATTGCCCCACTCTCCATACTGAGGTAGGAAATGGAATTGTACTGAACCATTACAGAATATGTGCATTAACCCAAATAACTAAAGAGCTTTAAACACAGCTGACAACTTATTAAGTGCTTGTTTGAGAGGTGTGCAAAAGAGAGCAGTGGCACTAGGAAAATGTGGGCTTTTTCATGACAGTGATATCTAAAGTGTAACGTTTATTCTATCGTGAAGCCATCGGTGTGCATTACAGATGTAAGAAGTGTGTTGCTCAAAACATGCATTTACAGGTGTGTAATGTCCCGAGAACCAGCAGTGCTGAGACCATTCTGCAGGTGTAAACTATAATGAGAAGAATTACTGTTCCTCCTTCCCCACTTCTTTTCCTTTCAACATCTTTCCAGCATCTCATTTCACATTAAGTGTCCTTTCTGTCTAAAGCATATAATGCACTTTTTGTTCATAGTCGTACTTACCTACTTCTTCAGTGAATAAAAATGATCTCTTAAAAGGATGGAATACTTTAATTCCAGTATTTTAATGTTGTTAAAACACTAAGACACATCTGGAAGAAGATATAAAAAGAGAGGAATGTTTAGCTTTGTTATGAGTATCACTCCAGCATACGATTAGCTTGTAATGGTTGTAACTTCACAAAACTGTTGTATGAAATATTGTGTCGAGCATTCATTAGAAAATGCTAATGCAATAGTAGTTTTCCGTGGACTATTTTTGTGCATATTGTTAGTGGAATACAAACATGCGAAAAAGACACCAGTTTGGTGGTACCATGTTTTTTCACCAATCTTATTTTTAATTTGTTGAGGAACATTTTCACCACAAATTCCATATTTTAATAATACTATCCCAATTCTATTTTTTAAACTCATTTTGTCACTGTTTTGTAACAGAAACACTGTAAATATTATAGATGTGGTAAACTATTATACTTGTTTTCTTATAAATGAAATGATCTGTGCCAACACTGACAAAATGAATTAATGTGTTACTAAGGCAACAGTCACATTATATGCTTTCTCTTTCACAGTATGCGGTAGAGCATATGGTTTACTCTTAATGGAACGCTAGCTTCTCATTAACATACCAGTAGCAATGTCAGAACTTACAAACCAGCATAACAGGGAAATGGAAAAACTTATAAATTAGACCCTTTCAGTATTACTGAGTAGGAAATGACTGATGCTGCAAGGTACAATATTTAGCTGATACAGTGCCCTCTCTGCATCTTTCCTCTGAAAAAACCCCAAAACTTCTATCTCGTTAGAAATACAAACAGCGAGGTGCATTTCTTGTTCTACTTTGGAATGATTGACATCCTTATAAATTTTTAAGCCGTTTCAGTATTTTTCTTTCTCATGCTGTGTTGCATAAGCTTCCTTTTCTCTGGAACATATTAATACCAGCAGCATTATGGAGGAAATAAAAGATGCTCTCTTCTATAATCACATCACCCTGTCAGTAGGTACAAGCGAAACAAACAGGAAGTATAAAGTGAACCACATCACTTCAATGGCCATTCAGGATCATGCAAAACAAACTCCAGACTGTAGGATCATCCTGTGAGGGTGATAAAAAATATATCAGACCTTCACTGGATTTATTCCATGTTAGATTCCACATTAAAACCAGCTTCCCCGTCAAAGTTATGTCCACTGAAGTAAGTTACCTTTTATTGTCTGTCCATCTGCCAGTTAAAAGTGTCTGTGGCAGGACAGGGGTATGTCCTAAATACACACTGCAAGAAAGGATTAGGGACTTCCTTATTTTATGTTTTTATTAAGAAATGGAGAATGGATTCTGTGAGCGAATATGGCAACAGCAAATAAAAACTCTACGTCTGGCATTAGTATTTCCACTTTAAAGATTCATAATAACTTTTCTTGCCCCTGAAAGTAAAATAAACAAACAAGCCAGCCAACCACTGTAAGAACAAAAGCCCAAAACCAAACCAGCCCCAACATTCCCCAACGTGAAAAACAAAAAAGAAAATTTGCTGTATTTCCTTCACTTTGGTACAGAATCTTTACATCAAACAATCTCCACATCACAAGAATCTTTACAGCTCAACAGAGCATAGGTACAGTCAGATGACTTGGTTTGAAGTGGTCGTCTGCAGTCCAAGTCACTGCAAGATTGACACTTGAACTAAGAGTCGGTTAATCCAGAGTTTTATGGGAAGCGAAATCTGGAACTGAAATTCCTAGCATTTGACGCCACAGACTGTTGAATCTCCAGTCCTTTGGTAGGTTGCAAAACATACCAAGGAAAAGAAAGTGCCACATGTGACTGGATTCAGCATGACTGCTGTACTCGTCCCCACAGTGAAATTCTCATTTTAGAAGTAGCTCTATGTGAACCAGTGAAATTATATTAAGTAACAGTAGGAAGATCACCAAAATCTTGTCATCTATGTTATTTTCCTTTTTAAAATGTAATGATAGGTGGTTTTCAGAAGTTTGTTACCCTCTGCTCAGGGCATGAGAGAGCCTTGATTAAAAACATCTTTGTGTCGTTATACATGAAAACACAATTTCAGACTTGAGCGTTTAAGGTAATGAAAGGTGGAAAGTTTGCACAGCTTGGGCTGCTGAGAATTGTCACCATATTCATTTCCAATTCTTTTGGGGATTTTTTAATGTTCTGCTGTTGGTCAGGTTTCTATAACTACCAGTTAAGGACTGTGTGGCAATACCTAACCCATATTTAAGTCAGCTTCTCGGGGTTTTAGCAAACAGTAACGATATCCACACGAGCTGAGGGCAGAGTGAGTGGCAGTGCTGACAGCAAAGGCTCCAAAGTCAAAAAGCAAGAACTGTTGACACCCAGGTGTGGGTGTGGGGGTGCCTGTTGCGGGTGTGTAAATAAACATGGTAAGGCATCCTTCGTTTGTGGAATCCTATTCTTTCATTTGAGAGGAAGTCACCAACAAAAAAGTGTAATTATCAGACTGGCTTAGCTCCTCTTTTTTCCAACTGTATTGTGTATCCGCACCTGAGTGAATCCTTATCTCACCTCATCGAGGATACCTAAGCCGAGTATCAGTTTAACTTCAATAACACAAACTGTTACTGCAATTAGTTCCGTACAGCAGTGATGTTTGTCCCGTATGTAATTTTACTAACTCGAGGCAGAGGAACGTGAACAGGGCGAGGAGGAGGAAACTGTGCAAACTCATTTTACTTTGTAAAACAAATATAATTTCCCAAAGAAAAAACTGCTTAACTCTCTGTTCTTTCAGAGAAAAGATTTCGTAATCAACCTCAGCTAAAGACGCACTCAGTTTTACCACTCACCTTTGCACGGCAGCGTTGCAAGAAGGGTATTGCCAGGGAACAATAGCTCTCCTGCCTCTTCAATAAAAATAAAATGCAAAGGGTTATTTATTCTGTCAATATAGACTGTGTCATTACTTGCTCTGGTCACTCCCTCATTGGACTGTTCTGCTTCTGTAGGAGTGTTTGTGAACAATTGCAGAGTCATTTGCCATTACTTTGCAATACGGTAGATGGTAATAAATATCTCTGAATGAAGCTACTGATTCAAAGAGGTAATTAAAATGTATGTCTATCTGACCCCAGTTCCTGCCAGCTTTATGAAGCCACTGTGCTGCCAGTATCTTTGTTTTGTTTAGACAAAGAAAGTCTCTGTTGTACTAACAATAACATTTATAACAATTGCTGAAATAAACATTCGATCCAAAGTGGAGTGTTGTAACAGTCCTCTAATTCTGGTGAGGCTCGTGTACTGCAACAATGGGCTCATTTTCCACCAAAAGCATTATTTTATTGAATTTCCATGGCCATTAGGACTTTAAGACTTAGCCTAGGAATCCTGCAATTCTAGATACCCTCTTCGGGAGAGAAAATTAATTAGAGAGCAAAGGAAGCCCTCGTGGTTATCGTCCGATCAGGTCATTGACATAAGTGCTTCACACTTTTTTAAAGCCGAAAGCTGCCTTGTACACCTGCCCAGAGGTCTCATCAATTTTATTTGAGCAAAGCCAGTTCTTTTAAGCTTGTCCAGGGAGAAAAAGGAAGCAATTGTGATGGGGAGGGACACAGAGAGAAAGATGTGTTGCAAGGTCTTTATCTTGATCTGACTGTTTGTTTTTGCACTGATGTATGTAATGAAACAAAGAGGATTTAATCGTGGCAAACAGAAGCCTATTGGCACCCAGAGGGATCTCATTTTCTCTCTTACAAGTCTTTTGTGTTTCAGGCTGCAACATTTTCTCTCCAGCCTATCCACAAGGCTGAGTTTCTTACCTGGGGCTTAAACTTGTGAGGCGTGAAGCTCTTTTGTTTTGACAGGTGCTCTTTGCCTCACATGGGCCTAGGCTGGCTGTGCTAATACACAGAACAACCCTCAGATGTGCTAATGGCTCTACTTACCAAAATTCTCTCTGTAATGAGTTTTATTAGCTTACTTGGCTTTGAGCTCTTAGGATAAAGTGGCAAAAACAAATTGTGTCACAAATTGGGGAAGTTAGTTGCTCGTTATGCACTCTATGGATTGCTCCAGTTTCTACAAAACCTTCACAGTAGGGGTGTGGGTCAGGAATATCATACACTTGTATGGAAGAATCAGATCATAACCTCTTCCAAAGTGTCACTACCAGTATGGTACTTCAAACTTAATGAAAACGTACAGAGAAAACTTCAATTAGTCCTGTAATTGTATGGATTTCCAACAATTCCACACAGGGACATCAGGATGTTTTGTTGGCAGCTGCCCTGAACTGGATATGTTACGCTTTTTGATCCTTAACTGGTGGGCTAGAAGCTCATAAATCATAATGCATTTGGGTTTTGGAAAACATTTGGCCTTTGAAGTTGTGAAGCAGTATCCTCGCTTTGCCCCTTGCCTTGCCTTGCTTTCCCTTCCTCAGGAAGCACCATCCCTTCGGTACCTCCCAGGTATATCACATCCCATCGGATGACTACATTCTACATTTCTAATCTGTCATTTAAAAAATGTAGATGTGATGTGCGTTTTGTTATTTTTGGTTTGAAAAGGACTTAAGGGCTCCAGCTGTGACCAACGTTCTGCTCTGACAATAAACGCAAGGTGCAGTGGAGCAAAGTCATTAGTAAGTGATAATTCAGATACAGTTTGTTTCACTGTTCTCATGGTTTCAGTTCAGTTATCAAAGAATGATTTTCCCACTGGCTTTCACATCTCTTTCCTCTGCTTGTCTTTGTACTTCTAAAAAAAACAGTTACAGCTGTAGCATCTGGTGAGAACAAGAGAGGATCACTGCTCTGGAAACTAAGATCTCAAAGTGTCTGAGCTGTCTATGAGTGATCAACAATTCTAGTAACTCGCACTTGGTAGCACCAATGGTTTTGGTTTTTATCTCAGCTCTGGTTTTGTCCTGGAGTAAACTTCAGGAAAATAGACATTTCATTATCTCACTGAAACACAGGCTGAAAAGGTGTGTCCTGTCATCCATTCACATCGCTAGGAAAGACTGTCTCTCTTGGTGTTGTCACTGAATAAACTGGACAGGACAGGAAGGGACATTTGGTCACTGGAAGCACCGTTCTGCATAAGCAACTGGTCAGATGGAAAATACTGGATCAGTTTTATTTACAATTCACAGTGCTACAATCAGACAAAGAGTCCTACGGGGAGAAAGAGCCTTTATTAGGACTGTGAAATTTGGAAGGGAAATTTTGCTGAGGACTGCAAGCCTAGTACCTGTGGCTGAGCTCTTAGGAGATATTTTAACTTAGTGCTGGAAGGTGCTCATCTGTCCTGATGTTTCACAGTTACTTCCATTAGGTACTTTGGAAGGTTGAAGTGAATCCTGCTGAGATTTAACATGTGATTCCAGAGGCTGCTTTTTACTACAGTCATCAGGTGTCAGTGAACTGGGTAGCACTGAGAGAGAAAAGCCTTCCAACATTACCCTAGTCCTGCTATTTTCAGGTGGCTCTATTTAAAGCCATGGGGTTTTTTGACAGATGGATGTAAAGCCTTGCAGTCCAGATGAAAATTTACATGAAAACACATGCAAGGAGAAGCATGTGTGACACCTCACTAAAAGCCAGTAAAGGGAGACTGAGCTTGCTAGGCTTGTTGGTAAATGCCTGGAGTACAGTGAAAGGTGCCTCAAAGTGTGTCTGTGTTAAGCTTGGAATCACCAAAGTGCCTCAATAGCTTTCAGCTCCAATTTACCACTGCTGAAACTTTCCTGGCCGTTAAATTGTTGCTAAATCAAGTCTTAATCAAGACTACAAAGACTAATTGAGAAGCAGTCCAATATTCACCAATAAATGTTTCCCTTGGTGCACAGGAGTTTTTACTGCGCTAGAGAATGTGATCGCAAATGCTGTCAGCTGGTGGGATGTTTGTGGGCATTGCTGCACTCTCTGTAGGAGCAGACGATCAGGGTCAGCAGATTGCAGCTTCATTCCACCATGTGGGATATTTCTTTTTTTCATTTTCTCCTCTAATCAACTCTGAAACAGCAACATAAGGACAGAAAAAGTTTATCATAGGGAAGATACTACCTGAAGTTTGTGGAACAAACTCCATGGAACTTATACAATACAGCTTCCTACCTGTCAGCGGTTTGAGTTCTTCCTACAGAGTTCAGCAGATTCAACAGGGAAGATAACCAGGATGAGACTATACGGTGTATCCCGTAGAAGAAACTAAAGTGACTACACTTTAGACTTCTCCCGGGTTAGAACCCCCCCCACACACACACACTTGTCTTCTGGTTCTGTTATCTTCCAGATTTCAGGATGATAACCTACTACCTGCTGCTTCCTTCCTGTTCCATCCCTTTCTGATCACGATCCTTCCAGCTTTCTTAGAGTGTTACAAAACACTTGATTCGGTTGTTTAATTATTTACTGCTCTGAGAGAGTGTTGTAGTCGGCCCATATTCTGCTTGGGAAAACACAACCAATGTGTGACTCTACCAACACATGTTTTCTGGACAGTAAACATTATAGTTAATCACATCAGATTACAAAACACACCTCGATTTCAAGTCTAACTTACATTTTTCCACTTTAACCCTTCAGCTCTTGCACAAGCAGTCCCTACAACTATAAGCTGTAATTGCTCTAAGCATGGAGAGCCATCCTGGCAGCAGTTGTGGGAGTTGAAGGGAGAAGCCTGCAGCCGAAAAGATGTCCTGCTGAAGAAAGGTGAATTTTTTTCTTACCTTCCTGAAGACAGACGAACTTTCAAGAGTTTTGCAGATAGGGGAAGCTAGAGAGAGGACATTTCATTTAGGATACTTATTCTTTTTCCAGAGGCATGTAATCTCCTTCATTTTATTAAGTAAAAAACAACCCTAGCTTAAAAAAAGCTAGGGCAAAACTGTTGCTACCAGGAAAATTGATAGCTTTGCTGGCTTGGCTCTTGAAGGGTTAAACTGAAAAGCACGGAGCTCACTTTTCAGGGAGATTCTAGGAGTTTAAGTGACAATGGGAGTTTGGACTTACTGCTGGGATAGGAAGTTGGATGGATAGGTTCAGCTCTTATGAGGGAATCTAAGAGTAAGCCAAGAGGCCAGAAGGTTAAAGGGCAGTGCTCAGGCTTCCCATCGGTTCCAGAGACTCCAAACATTCAGGCATTCAGTGGCTGGATTTCCTCATGACAATCAGATGTATGGCCAGTAGGGACACAGGACTAAAACTGATCCAGCTTTCCCCTCAGTGTAACTTGTCACCCATCCTCATCCATTTAAATGGAGGTAATAAATGGAGAACAATTCTACTAAAAGCCATAGGCAAGAATAATTCAGGAGAGACCCACAGTCTCTCAAATGCCTTTTAGCCTGATTCCTTGCATTTTGAACGGAGAGCAGAAATGTAGCTAAAGTCAGTGCATGCTTAGACAGTGCTGGCACTTTCTCCATGTGTGCCTGCAGCGAGCTTATTTTGCTCTAAATATAAGTTTTAGATGACAGAGTTCAGTAGAGATTCTCCAAGATTGTAGCTTCAAGGGCTCACTGAAACTCAGGGTGCAAGCTTTAATAAGTTAGAGCAGTAAGACTGGAAGTTAGGACAGATGAGGAGAGCTGCTGAAGCAATCATTTCACAGTGGAAAAACTGATTAATACTGTAGCATTTCCTAATGACCCCACGCAGCCAGGCAATATGTACAGTGCTGCGTGCTGCTTCTGGTGCGGATGAGACTCATATTCTGAGGTCTGGCTTCTTACAAAGACCAGGCACGATTTTTTCATTTCCCTTTCCATCACAGACAACAAAAAGATGAAAACATTTTTGTTCACATCTCATGAGTTTTTCCAGTTGTTGATTTTTTCCCCAGTTCCCCCCCCACCACCCCTTTTTTGACAACCTTGCACTACTTTTCTTTCATTTAAGCCGCTTCCATGAGGAATAAAATAGCATCACAGTACAAGCTTGCCTCCTGGTCTCCTCCACACTAGTTTGCTTTCATTCCTGCATGTGTGTTTGCAGTCACTATGCCCATGTAATTTACCTACTCACTGGATTTTCATGTTTAGAACAATGGCTTCTATAATTTCTGTTTTAGTGGAGGAATGAAGGCTTCATATCTAGATCCTCCGTGGGCGCTAGCATACTTCAAGAAAATTGTTTGCAGTCTTTCTTATAGTACCGATTCATCACAGCGTTCAGTGCAGGCTAATTGATTATCCCCTGCATGTTTTCACAGCCTGGCTTGTTTACAGCCATATACGCGTACAGCTCCCACCCCAACCACCAAGGCACCGTTTGAGTACTCATTTTCTTTTCTTTTTTTCAATCCCTTAAAGTTCTCCATGAAAGCAACAAACAAACAACAACTTCTTAACAGAGATGTTTTAACTGTGCCTAGAAGAGCTTCTATGCCACGGTTTGGCTGTCTTGTGAGCAGTTTACTGCAAGGGTTGTTGAAATCTACTTCTGACTGTTGCTGGTTGTGTTTGCAGAAGACAAAAGCTTTATGCATAATCTCATATGCTGTGGCATACGAGAAATGCAAGTTTGACAACAGATACTGCTAACACGGGATTTTTTAATTCAATTGTTTTTTTGGCAGGAAGTGATGGGTGAGGCATAAAGGAAAATAGAAACTACGCTGTAAACACCAGATCTATAGAACGAATCGCTTCAACCAAAATATTAAATCTAGCTCCTTGGATGTTGAAGCAATATATATGAAGCTAGTTACTGTGATTCACAAAAGAGCCATCTTGCTGTTTAAGTACACTTTCAGCTACAGCAGCTGTTTTGATTCATAATCTGTGCTATAGCAAGGTTTATTTTAAAATACCAAGCGGGGGACAGGGCATTCAAACATCAATTACTTAACCGAAAGGATTCAAAACCCGAAGTGCTTGAAGCTGAAATGAAACACATGGCAAATATTTTGCTTCCTGTCACACAAGGGGTCTGATCCTGAAAACTGTGTGAGAGCAAAGCTCCAGTTCCTCTGCAGTCGACAGGTGAAATTCTGACATTAGCTGTAAGTTTTCCTTCAACTTCCACAGGACTGATGTGACCACAGGGATGTTCTCAGAGCAGATCAGGGTAAGGTCTCAGAGTCTTTAAGTCCCTGTGATTTTAAGTTAGATTTCCTGGAGGCTTGTAAAGATAAAATTGTCTAATACAATTCTTTGGAGGTGTTGGAAGAAAGACAGAGGATGCCAGTCTCCAGGCAGGAACTGCATTCAGCTCCTGCAAGTGTAATTGGAGCCTGTCCACTTCAATTCAGCTCTTCTATGAGAATTTGCATTCAGGTTTTCATGCAACTTAGTTACAGCCTATAAATAGCTGCAGCCAGATTATAAAAATAATAATAAAAAGCATTTTACAAACCCTATATTAATAAAACAAATGTATGTATATATATACACACATACCTATGTATATATATATATATATTCATATCCCTACAACCTATCAATCCCTTTTCCAAATCAATATCTACTTATCAGGGAAGAGGATACCAGCCAGCAATGATTAATCTCCTCCTGTGTTGGGAAAGTCAGCACAAGCCCTGCTCTGCCATCCCAAGCAAATCAGACGCTGGTCACACAGGGAGCCGGATCCTTTTGCTTTGCCATGGATCCCTCGCCTGTGAACGATAAATGATGTGCAGGATCGGGCTCAGACAACACCTGGAATTGTCAAAACCTTCAGAGATACAGATGGTTGAGAGGAGCTTGTGGTACTCAAATTATTTTGTTAATGGTGCCATCTCCTGGTAGCGATTTGCTAAGCTAATCTTTGCCCCCACAAACTTGTTAAATACTTCCACGTTCCGTTTGCATTTCACAACATCGAAAAAAGTTCGACAAAAGGCACTGCTGTTTGCTAAGTTGGTTTTTATTGCTTCTAAGGCGTGTACAAATAGGAAAGCAGCTCTGATTGACAGCGGTGCATTGTACAGCACAACTGCCTTTTGAAATGATTTTCCTTNTGGTGCATTGTACAACACAACTGTCCGGATAGAGACCCGCTGCCTTTTGAAATGATTTTCCTTCCCCACTCAGGTTGCTTTTACTTACTTATTTCATAATTATCGAACAATAGAAAACTGATAAAAGTAGATGACACTAGAGAAGACAATGGGATCATGTACCATGGCAGATCATAAAGCACCGCATGTTGGGGAAGCCATAGGTCGAGTTCAAAGTGGTCTTAGGGCTGTTTGACAGAAGAACGAAGGTACTGTACACGGGAAGAGACTGATGGTATGCCTGAGCCAGACAGAAGTATGCTTTCAGGTGTTGAATGGAACTGGTAATGTTTGAATGCCACATTCAGGGCCTTGCAAAGGCTCACCTCCTAGAAAAACCATGCTGAATTTGGAAATATTAAAACATCACATCAGAACAACTGAAATATCCAAGTAATGGACCTAAATACCTGGTATGAAGAAAACAGTGTCCTGAACTTAAACAACAATAAACAAGGATTTCTTTCACTGATACAAAAGGACTGGTACCTTTGTATTGTGGCAAAGACATCATAAATGCATTTTCTGGAGCCCTAGTTCTGTTTCTTTTCTGGTTCTACCACAGACTTTGTTGTTACTGCAAAAAAAACACTTAGCTGAGACACAAGTCAGTGCTTTTTATCAACAGAAAAGAGTTGTGACAGGAGCACTGGTAGTTTGTTCTTCACAAGACTTCAGTAAAGATCAGCAAAACAGAATTTTCAAAGTCCTTGTAAACTACACAGGAGCTGGCTTACAAGTCCTGTAAATAGATAAAGTTCTTAGCAATTCTGAATTTGGTTTTTACTGGACTTGGACGTGATAGAAAATTCCTGTAGGATAACAGGGCAGTTACTACTTTTGCAGAAACACAGTCTCCTGAATGGGTGCCATGGATAAGCTTCACTTACAGGTGGGAGTGGACAGCCATCCTGTGTAAGGACTTGGCTGCTGAAGATCAATTTTGGTGCAATATTGGGTTTTCTTCACATTGGTGCTTGGAAACCAGCACCAAACGTACTCTACTCTGTCCTTGGTCAATGCTATTGCACCTCAGCGTTAAATCAGCCAGCACTTCTGGCTTTTCCAAAACATGCCACTTTGACTGGAGAAAAGTAGTCTAGTGATTTCATTTCCACACACTTGCCAATGTATTGCCGTGCTCATCCTGTTGCCACGTAACATCTTCTCAATCTTCACAGCTAAAGAGCAGGAGATGCAAACAGTAAAGGTGCAAAGGCAAAGCAGTACCAAATTGGCCACTTCAGAACGACACCTATTTTGCCCTGGCAGACATAAGGAACCTCTAACAGAAAGGCTTTGTTAGAAATGGGTCTTATTCAATAAATAGATAGAGCAGCCCAGGCACAGCCAGTCTTGGGAGAGTTCACTCAAGATTCTCACAGGAAGATATTCTAGGCAAAGAGACCACTTCTGCTCACGTGTGGTGATGTACAGGCGAGCTGAAACGGTAGTGAGGGGAAAATGGAAAATGCTGTCACAAGTGGACTACCAGAACAATTTGCTAGAGCAGGGAGGGTTGAACAGTACATGTCCTGGGAAAGGTCACCTTAAATACATGGCAGATAATTTACCTCGGGAACTCCAATACTGGATAGGTGTGAGCTACTCACTGAATAGAGCTGGGTATCCAGTTGGTTATACAAAAGCTGAGCTGAAGATAGACTTAAAACCAACATTATTAGGCTCTTACAGTCAGAAGGTGAATAACAAAGCAAACTGCTTCAATATGAACTAAACAGCAGGTGTTGAACATTCCGAAAGCAAGAACGGTGGGACCAAACAGGAGGAAATCAACATGTATAATGCAAGCAAAAAAGTAAGACTAGGAGCAATGAGAAGCTCACATGAATTTTCAGGTGGGCTTATAGCTTACCTTTGAATGTCATCAAGTGTGTCTCATTGCAGTGTAGATGTGGTTTTAAACTGCTAGGTTTCAGCAAAAAACAACACATAGATCTAGAGATAACAGCACTGCTTTTTTTTCCTTTGACCCACAGTTGTAAAAGACTTTCTGGATCTTATTTACAGCCAAATTCCTTAAGGATTTTCAATGCAAGCTAAACTTCATGCAAACTTTAATGCAAGCTAAACTGCAGAGAGTTTCTGCACAGTAACGTCTGTTAAAGCTCAACCAATATGATTGTATGATTTTAGGATTAATTAAAGGGCTAACCACCTCAGTTAATATATTTGAGTGCATACAACTTACTCGTCCCTTACTGACTGACGTTCTGAATGGGAAGCGGCGCATCCAGCACAGTTTCTCTGCAGCTATGTTCTGTAATTTATAATTTCCCTGGTCCTGGCTGCGAGCACCAGCCTGGCAGCACTGTGAAATGCTGACTGGAAACTGCCACAAGTGACAGATCGATTCCTGCCTGTTGGGCATCTGCTGCTGTGCTTTCAAAAAGTTACGGCTTTGTTAGGGCAGTGGCAGCGGGGATCCCCATTGTCCTAAGCCGCAGCAGTGACAGTCTGAAACGGTGACATCAGGCAGAAGGAGATCCGGCCGATTATTAGTGATTGCACTCTCGCATTAAACGTGTCCCAGTAGACGGGCTTCGAAGCTGCCTAAGGCTTTGCGAAAGCTCCAACCACAGCGGTCTGCGGTCCTTTAGGGGAAGCCTCAGGCCGGGCTCCGGCGGGGCGCTGTCGCCTGCGGCTCCCCCTGACAGCCGGCAGGTGGCGCGGGACACCCACGGCGCTGCGGGCTGCGGTGCCGAGAGCCCCCGCATCACGGAGTGGACTGGGACCGCTAAAGGTCATCTGGTCCCATCCCCCGGCAACAAGCTGGGACATCTGGAACTAGACCAGGTTTCCCAGAACCCACTCAGGCCTGGCCTCGAACGCCTCCAAGGACAGGGTCCACCACGTCTCTAGGCAACCTGTTCCAGGGATCCACCACCCTCAGATTAAAGATCTCCTTCCTAATGTCCAGCCTAAGTCTACCCTTCGTCAGCTTAAAACCCTTACCCCTCATCCTGTCATTCCATGCACTGTTCACTAGTTCTTCTGCCAGGCCTCTTTCAGTATTGAAAGATCACTATAAGCCTCCCCATAAGCCTTCTCCTCTTCAGGCTCAACAACCCCAACCCTCTCAGCCTGCTATCAAAAGAGAGGTGCTCCAGCCCTCTGAGCATTTTTGTGGCCTCCTCTGGACATGTCCCAACAGATCCACACCATTCTGGTGTTGGGGGCTCCAGAGCTGGATGCAGGGCTCCTGGTGAGATCTCACCAGAACAAAGTAGGGGGGCAGAATCCCCTCTCTCAGTCTGCTGGCCACACTTTTGATGCAACCCAGGACACATGGCAGCTGTCCCAGGGAAATTCCCCAAGGAAGGCTCCTGACCAGGTACTGCACTTTAGCAATAAAGTCTGCACTGAATTAGAAATAAGAAGGTGTTAGTAAGCATTTGCTACCAAAAACGGTTTTAAAAGATACCAGGGGTGGTGTAAAATTACAGTTCATTATCTCATAGTTATTGAGCAAATGCTTGGGGTTTTTACTCCTGGAAAATCCCTCTAAACTGTACTGTGGGACTGTGAATCTCAGAATGCAAATTGTGCTCACATCAAGGAACTTCACAAGGACCTGGAGGTGATTTGTAAAGGTCTAACATTTTAAGGCTGCAGCCATCACTTCACCAAACTCTCGAGCTGTTAGTGGCAGAAGCTTCCAACCACCATTAGCCAACATTCTTTATGTAGAAGAGGAAGGGAAGCAGTGCTTTGAGCACAAAAAACAAACCCTTCATGAAGCCACTGAAAATGTCCAGCTCAAGAAAACCACCACAACTTTTCCTGTGCTATAATGAACCTGATATTTTTTGTAGTGAAGCTCCTGTATATCTGCTCTGTATCTCTGCTCTGGAAGCATCAGGTGATACATCATAGAATCATGAATGGTTTAGGTTGGAAGGGACTTCAGAGAGTGCAGAGTTCTAACTTCCAGCCACGGGCACAGATACCTCTCACCAGACCTGGTCTCTCAAAGCACATCCAACCTGGCCTTGAGTATTTTAAGGGAAGGGGTATCCACAACCTTCTTGGGCAACCTGTTCCAGTGCCTCACCACCTTCACACAGAGGAATTTCTTCCTAAGATCTAATCTAAATCTACCATTTTTAGCTTGAAACCACTCCTTCTTGCCCTATCACTGAAGTCTCTTGTAAAAGATTCCTCTTGAGCTTCCCAGGTACTGGAAAGCTACTATAAGGTGTCCTTAGAGCCTTCTCTTCTCCGAAATAAACAACCCAAACACCCTCAGTCTCTATTCACAGGAGAGGTGCTCCAGCCCTCTGATCATCCTTGTGGTCCTCCTCTGGACTTGCTTCATGTCCTTCCTGGTTTGGGGACTCTAGAACTGGATAACAGTACTCCAGGTGGGGTCTCATGAGAAAAGACAGTCAAACAGGCCACGGTCTGGTTACTGGATGGCTCAGAAAACTAGCAATACCCTGGTATTTTTGCTTTGAGTTCAATCTAGGATGGCAGTAGTTACCCGCTTGGCTTAAAAAAGATGCCTTTGGTGGTTTCAGGTAAACGCATGACTGTCCTCATCACGAAATGATGACAGCAACTTGGCAAAGTGATTTGAAAAGGGAGGGTAAGGCTTAGACCAGTCAAGTAGAGCTATTTATGCAGGTTTAGTTAAAGTGATACTATTGTAGTCACACTTCTATACCTATTTTGGTGAGTAGGGAGTCGTCCTTTATAACTGTAAGAGACATCTGTGCTCACACAAATATATCTACTCTAGAGGCTGTGCCAGTGTAATTTTACTGGTACAAAGCCTCACCTTAGACTGCAAATATTGAGAGAGGATTAGAGTAATAAATTAATGATTTGGTCACCTTTAAGGTAAACCTTAATTCCTTAAATCTGTGCTAAACAAACTAGACATGGAGTGTCTGAACCAAGGCCTTAAATACTGGTGATAGTGGAGTTACAAAGCGTGAAAACTCTGCAGTATTTATGAGACTTGTCCTTCATCCTCTGCTCAACCTGGCCTTTCCTCTCTGTTGTCTGCTTCTGCAGAGCCAAGAAACTGTTACCTTCACAGGCTGTCTGCTAAAATAGTGGCAGAGCTGGTAGTCTTCCTCCTGTCCAAATTTGCCTGAGCCTTCTTTCAAGCAAAAGTATCTTGCACAGCTACAGTAAATCTAGAAACTATGGAGAGCTGTGAGGTGCAAAAGGATGAGAGGACTTGTGCAAGCGTAAAGAGCCTTGAGGCTTTTAAAGGAAGGACTCTGCCCCAGGCACCAGAGCCTCAGCCACCAGATGCTTTCAGGGGCAGGCAAGGTCAGCCTTGGCTGGAAGTCTGGGGAAAAAGAAGCAGGAGAAATAATAATCCCAGTCCAGTCACTGCCACCTCTATCTTCTTGAACAAAGGTGTAAATTATGTCCTGTGACCACCGTGTTTTCTCACCACCCCTTGGTGTCACACCAGACTGTTTGTATGTGCACGCTTTACGACATTGCATTGCAGGGTTGGTGTCTTGATATTCAGAGAGAGGTGGTTCACATTTTGCACAGGGATAGGAGATGCACAGGCACAGCCCTATGAAGCTACATCCTACTTGTCTTAGTGCTTCGTTAGAAACGTGCTTCAGGCATCTGTGCCGAATGAGGTCAGAAATCCATGGATCTGCCATGGCTAGTTAGTGTCTGTCAGGAAGACTTCAGCAGCTGTGCTTTTACTCAGAATCCAGCATATGGACACAGCGACCTAGGAGACAGCCATGGCTGCAGTTGGGGGAAGACTGAATATTTACAAGTTCTTCACATGTCTGATTAATAGCTTTCTTTGTAAATGGATCCCCACTTCATACGCACAGTACAACCTCCTACAGAACATGTCATCCAAGGGTTCATATTCTTTGGATGCATCCAAGTTGACCGGTAAATGTGAGAACATCACCTATTCTGCCTGCCTTTGCTTAGCCTTGGGCTCCAGGCTGCTGCTCTCTGCTCCCAAGTCATTCATTTACTTTCTTTGTCGGTTTGCCATCTACGAATGGAGTTAAATATAGAACCATGATGAGGGGCTGACTGGGAATGCTGTACATTCCTGATATTTTTTAGTGTTGTGTTTTCCCAGTGTCATTAATTCCACAAGAAAACTAGGCTATAATTTGGGACAATGGCTGGCTGTGAAGGACTTGTGTTTTGAGACTGCTTGAGGCTGACACTTTTTCATGTGAGCTGCTGCTGAGCAAGCCAGTTCATGTACTCCATCTATGTTACCCAGCTGTGAAGCACGAAACGGTGGTATCTGCCTACTTTCTCACAGACAAGTGGCCATGTGTCATACATTTTTAGGAAAAAGTAGAAGTATTTGGAGTCTCTATAGTTGTGGAAATGGAAACAGAATTCTGGACATCTAGCAGCGGTTGCTTTGTGCTCTTCCCAATTCCTAAGTATGAATTCCTCATTCTAATCCTGTAACTTCCTCTGGAAGTCCTGAAATATTGTGACCTCGAAAACCAGCAGTCTGTGACATTTTTCCTTCTTGTTTTTCTGAGTTCTGAGAATGACAAGGGTTGTTTCAATTTTAAATACGCTTTCTGATGGTGCTTTGCTCGTTTAACAGGGACTTGTCCAACTTCCCATTAATGTATCTGCACATGCATACCCATTTTTTTAGGCAAGGGAGGCTGTTTTCAGCTGACAATGAATATGAAAAAGCTGTTATCAGACTCCAAGCAGTTAATTGTGAACTGGGCCATTTTCTGGATAGAACTTTGATTTATAAAACCACACACTAGGAATTAAGGTAAAGTCAAGTTCAGCCCAGGAAAAGAGAAAGTACTCCTTATTAAGGGCTCCTTATTTCCCTATGAAAGACTACAGTCATGTTCCTACTAGTAGTTTGCCTAGTAGAAGCTTTCCAGTCTGGGGCTGTGAGCCAAATGCCTACTAATAACTTTTCACCACTGTGTGCCATGAATATTCTTGACTATACATGCTTTGGGGCACTCTTCCTTTTCAGAGACTACAGAATAGGGCCTGTGGATACATACATTTTACATGAGCATGGGTTTTTAACATCACCTTAATTATTGTTTTTATTAAGCTTCCCATTCATAACACCTGTAGCGATCATCTGTGGTGAGCACATGTAGAGATACCATGCCATGAGCAAAAGTGGCAGGGCTAGAAACCTCAGCAGTCCTTATTGCTCACCGAGGACCTCAAATCCTAGTTCAGAATAAATCCAGAAGCCCAAGACTGCTGTTGAGGACTCTGACACCTGACTTCTGCCAGGCCTGATTATAGCAGTGAAATAAACTTACTCTCTCTCCTGCCCCTTTTCCATGTGTCCTCACAGCAGAGGCGGCAGAAGGGAGCATCACAGCCCTAATTCACAATCAGGAAAATTAACTTGAACATTAGATTAGAATTGCTTAGACAATCAGCAAGAAAAGCTGCAATGTTCTATTTTGACTCTAAGGCCAGTAACAAACAGCTGGGGGCTGACACAGGAACATCTTAAACTGCTGCAGCTGTTGACTCACTAAATGTGAGCCAGGTCCCTCAAGTCAGTCTGTATTTTTTCTTCAGGATATGTCAGTACACTTTCCACTTATTAAACTTAGTGACCTAAACCACTCACAATTAACTCATGTTTTTCTACGCCTAAGTCAACAGAGGAACCAGAACAAACTACTTGCTTTTCAAAGGGTGGTTGTTTGGGCTCCCAGAAACATTAGTCCCTGTTAAAAGTGTAAGAGGTCATCACCAGTAAGTCACTATTCGTTTTGGAAGTTGTATAGGAAACAATTTAAGTTGTAGTTGGCAAGCATACCGTACACCCATACTGGAAAATAGTTTGTCCAGATAGAAATACTTCAACGGGATCTGCCAATTTTTGTCAATCTTTGGCAACACACACGTGCTCACAGATTTCAGTATTTGCCTTAAAGGCACGTTTTCATCAGGCCTGTTTGCCTTGGAGCTCCCCTGGCTGGCACCTTGCCTGGCAGACTTCTGCAGGATGAGGCCTCAGGCCTTCCAGGCTCACAGCTGAGATAGATGCCCTAGGGTGTAGGACTTTGGTGCTTGGATGCCCAAACAAAACATTTCATTCCACGGGACTTTTCCTTTCATAGCAACTTCTCAGTCGCCTCGTCCTACATTCTTATCTGTACCCATCTGATGTTCAGGTCTGTTGATGTGCTCAGTAAGGCAGGAAAAGACCTTGCACTTCTTATCATTTGTGCTCCCTGCTCTTCACCAAAGGAAAGCAAAGATTCAGCATGAAGCGCAGTCAACTATCAGCTCTCCTAGACCCAGGGTTCAGCATTCGTTTGTGGCAATTGCTAGGAACGAGGCAAACGGTGTGAAACTCTGCTTCTCATTCAGGTACTCAATTTGCCAACAGTACCCGATTTACCAAGACAGTTCCCCTGGTTATAATTTGATTTGGTTGAGCTTCTTTCTGTTTGGCACACGCACAGGAAGCCCCCGGAATAGGAGACTTTTGGTTCAGATGAGGTCCAGTGCAGTCCGTGACTGGATTCACTTGTTGCTAGAAGAAAGCACAATCTGTCTCTCTGGGAAATAGAGAACAGTTTTCTGTTTTCCTGTCTCCCTAACATCAAGGGGTGCCAAGTAACTGTTCTCGTTAGTTTGGGGGGGTTTGCAGTTTATTAGCAGTCTCCATGTTGCCTCAGTGACTTCACAGTCCCGGATGAATTGAGGTGTGCAGAAGAGATGCTGAGGTAGTCAGTAAGGTAAAATGAACAACCCGGTTTGTTTAAGCTTAAAAAACCTCAAAAAAGCAGACAGCTGTTGACGCAAAAAGCAGATGGTTATGGTCTTGCTATGAGGTCAGGGTTTACAACCATTGGATGCTAGGAAGGCTTTTCAGCAGTGATGTGTGGAGGGGAAAGGGAAGGGAGGAGGAGAAAAAGGAGAAGGCAGCATATCCAACTCATTTTGAACAGATCCTGCTGAGCGGGAACTAAGGTAATAACTAAGACAATGGGAGGAGGCTCACAGACAGAATTCCCTTCCAGCCTACTATGTGAAGATGTAGGTGCATGGTCACACGTGGCAGAGCAGCTGTGTGACAGTGGTGCAGTACAATTGCATCCTCTTTCTTCACCTTGTTCCACGGGTAAGTTAAACTGCCAGGAAGAGACACTGGACAAAGTGTATCTGACAGAATAAAGATGGCAGGAGTGGAAATGGTAACTGAACTTACACCAGAAGTACATACTGGAAGCTTCTTTGCAATTCATGACTAAGCTTTGATATAAACAATGCCTAGGGATGCCTGGTTATGTGCACACACATGCTTGATACGCGTTCGATAGACAGTAGAGCAGCAGAACAGGAAATGCATCGATAGAGCCTCAGGTCAATATTTATATGCACTATAACCACTAATTTCACTTCCATGATGCAAGCTGTTGGCCTAATGGAAAACATAAAGACCACAGAAACACTATTATAGAGCAGCCAACCATTCCCTTCTACTGAGTTAAATGAGCAAAGGAAATCACATAGGACAAAACAATCCCAGATTTGCTCCAGTACGCTTTGATGCTGATGGATCTGGAAGAGCAAGTTTCCATTTAGGCTTTGAGTTAGGAATCAGTGAATTCATCTGTCTGGCTGAACTGCAAACAGTTCAGATTTCACAGCACAACATTTTTGAATGGCAGCAGGGGAAAATTTTTATTTAGTAGATTGGCTAACGGCAGATTCTTTTTTTGAAAAGCAATGAGTATTTGCACAACAAGTTCCTTAGGGCAATGAAGCTCAAAAAAACTGGACATGGGGACGAAAAACAAGTATAATATGGCCCCTAGTAATAAAAGAGTTCCCTTGATAAAAAGTTTAGTAGCTGAAGTTTCTCAGGGCAGTGATAAATTTGCACGTTTGTCTCTGCTGTGTTGGCAAAGTGCTCCATGAGATAAAATACATTTATCGACATGGGTCTGTGCTTAGCAAAAATGTGTGCCTGCTACGGATTGCTAGGGCAGAAATCAGCATGTGGTGGGGTTCAGTGCAAGAATTTGTCTGGCCTTCACTAAAGGAACAAGAGTGCCAGTGCAGTACTTAATATTTCTGAGAATTTAATCGTGTGGTTGAAAACTACCTTTGCTCAAGGGTTGGTACACTGACTGTACATCAAAACAAGCCACTAATAAAATCCTGACTCCCTCAAACCGATCAACATGAAAGCAAAGCTCTAAATCTTTGTTACTGCTCACACAGAGGAAGGAGACAACAAAATCAAGGCACTTCGGAGAAGAAACTTCTTCATGGTGAGGGTGCCACAGCAATGGAAGGGGCTGCCCAGGGCAGTCGTGGAGTCTCCTCTGGAGAAGTTTCAAACCCACCTGGCCTGTTCCTTTGTGACTGGATCTAGGCAATCCTGCTCTAGCAGGGGGACTGGATTGGATGATCTTTCAAGGTCCCTTCAAATCCCTGACATTCTGTGATTCTGTGATGTTGTGGGTCCTTACGAACAGTCATGACACCAGCATCTGAGCAAAGTCTGTAGGACTGAAAATTTCCCTCAGTTTCCTTTTAGAAAAGTTATTTAATTTGGATTGATTCCTGTAGTTGTAACAGAACAGAACAAAATACAATCTATACTCACCTGTGACTCCACCACTGCACCTTGAGGCAGGCTTGCTTTGAAATACACCCCCAAATCTACACTGTAACTGAAACAAATTTGGTAATTGGCCTAATTCTATTCTTATTTTATAGCTGATTTAAGATTAAGGTCTGAATGTAAAAGAAACAATGATTAGCTACATCGAACCTTGTAGGAGTGTCCTGACTGCAAATGCAGACATTACGGCATGGCAGAGCAATCAGCACATTCAAACTCTACCCAACCAGAGCTGTATCTGAACGTGTTACAAGGCCGGAGTTACCAGAGAGCTTCCTTTAGGGTCCAATCGAAGGATTTATTTTTCAGCAGTAGGAGTAGGTGAAGGAGGTGGAGAGAAGGAAGAAGAGATTTATAAGCAATTTTTCACAACGGTTTTTAATTTTCTGTGCATTTGTTTTCTGTTTGAATAAAGGAGTCTTTTCTTCTTCTTGTGGCCCAAAAGGCAAACCAGATCCTGGGCTGCATCCCAAGTGTGGCCAGCAGGTTGAGGGAGGTGATTCTCCTCCTCTGCTCTGCTCTGGTGAGACCCTACCTGGAGTACTGGGTCCACTTCTGGAGCCCTTGTTACAAGAAGGATGTGGACATGCTGGAGCAAGTCCAGAGAAGGGCCCCGAGGATGATCAGAGGGCTGGAGCACCTCTTCTATGAGGCCAGACTGAGACAATTGGGGTAGTTCAGTCTGGAGAAGAGGAGGCTCTGAGGTGACCTTAGTGTGGCCTTCCAGTATCTGAAGGGGGCTACAGAAAAGCTGGGGAGAGGCTTCTTAGGATCTCAGGTAGCAGCAGGACTAGGGGGGAGGGAGAAAATGGGTAGATTTAGACTTGATGTGGGCAGGAAGTTCTTCACTGTGAGAGTGGTGAGAGCCTGGAGTATGCTACCCAGGGGGGTGGTTGGGGCCCTGTCCCTGGAGGTGTCTAAGGCCGGGCTGGATGAGGCTCTGGCCAGCCTGATCTAGGGTGGGGTGTCCCTGCCCATGGCAGGGGGGCTGGAACTGGATGATCCTGTGGTCCCTTCCACCCCTGACTGATTCTATAACTTCTTCCCAGGGAAGGTGATGAGGTGCTGCAGGGGGCTGCCTGGGGGTTTGTGGAGTCTCCTCTTCTGGAGATGTTTTAAACCTGCCTGGACCTGGTCAGGGTGTCCTGCTGTGGCTGGGGGATTGGACTGGATGATCTTTTGATCCGATCCCTGATGATTCTTCTCCAGCACATGCCATCTGTCTGGCAGAGGTATAAAATAGCTAAAAACAATTCCACTAGCTTTGGTCATATTATGCAACCAGCATATGCTTCCTCTAACAAAGCTATTCTTCAAGCAAAATATGGATTTATCTACTGAAAATATCACAAGTGGTAACATAAAGCCAGGGTTTGTCATAATGCAGTTATTAGCTCGTTTCATTGCATACTTCTGCCTCTTATTCTTTTCTTTTTTAACCTAAGTCTTCAATACCTGTACATATTTTTTTCAGTGATTAGCCCATAGTAATAATTTGCAGCTTGTCACTGAGTTTCTCTGGCACGTGTTTTACAGTGCAGGCTGAACCTCTCTCACAGTTAGAGCTAAAAGGGTTTAGTGTTGGAACACTAAGTAATTGTTAGAAATGAAAATTAATATCTTTAAAGCTTTCAGGGGAAGGAGAGCAGATCCACATTACCTTGTCAGTTCAGCAGAAGTCAGTGAAAGAGCAGAAGCAGCACGTTTCTCTAAAAACTACATTCCCATTAGCGTGTCCTTAACTTCCTCACTCCCCCAGTATGCTTCAAACCTGACTGAACACAAGACAGAAAATCAGTGCAAGAAGGTTTGTACAAAGTATGTTTGATAGGTATACAGGTTAGCTGGCAGCATTTTCCTACCTAGCTATCTCCACATGAGCTTCTTAATGATCAACTAATGTACTCCACTTACTTCCGAGGTCATTCCAGAGATATTTTCAATGGAAAGATGAATCAAAGGAATCGATTTTAACAAGACTTTTATTGAAAACATACACAAAGTCAACAAGTTATTTACCTTCTGAATGTACATATTAGAGAATATTCATATCAGAGAAGCACATCTTAAGAAAAGGGGAAATACAACCAACATATGCTGCAGTTTACATTACTAAGGCTTTTAGGCTTAAGAGCAAGTTACACCATGTGTACGTGTGTGCGTATCCATGTATACAGACACACAAACACATACACACAGGTTATCTGTACAGAGCTATGCAACTCGCTGTTTTTGCTTTTGCTGTTTCTTCAACACTAAATAAAGCTTTTATCCAAATGGTAGAAGTTGTTCACAGAACAGCAGTTATAATCTACTCTTCAAGAGTTTGCTTACAATTACAATACTAACGATGCACAAAATACCCCCCAGGTCTTCATGGGAACATTCTCTCTCACCAAAAGGAGGCTCGAGCAAGAAAACCACTAGTTTGCGAAGGCACCGTGGAGACAGGTTTTTAATACATTAAATACAACATGAATCATTCACAATAACAAGTTTAGTGTTTCTGGGAACTTTTGTAAATACAACACAGTTGGTCACACAAAAATGTTTCTGTTGATTTGTCTTGGCAACTCAGATACATCAACAGTGTAACAGCATAACAGCTTTGTTCCCATCTGACAGAAAATAATGGCAGTTCTGCAAGGCAAACGTTAAACCTGACCGTATGTATTTATTAATTCCACAGTGTTTTGACAGATTATAGGGGATGCAACTTAAAGGATGCTGACACGCTCGCTGAGGGCTTTCATTTCAGTTTCTTCTAGCTTGGTGTTTTCGTTATGGTTAGCACTCGGGCTGATAAGGTGCGCTGGATACTGCAACCCGTGTTCTCCCGAGTACTGCTCCCATCGGGAGTCGTCGCTTTCATGGGTGATGTAACGTTCCCCCATTTTACATTCCAGTTCCCTTAAATCTAACCAGGTCTGATAGTCCTGAAACAGAGTAACAGTGTTTTTTAAAAATTTCTTAAAATAAATGGCATTCTCTTCTACTACTAACAATATGCAAAGTGCTATTACTCTGCAATATAAAGGTCACGCATCCATATTGCTCTAGAATGGAAAAATCTTATAATTAATAAACATGAAATCTGCCAACAGAGACAGGCTTCATCTCCAGAGGACTGTCTTATAAATTAGGGGTTTTTTTTTGTCATAAGGCATTTTATTAATTTGTCTGTCATAAGTATAGCGTGGAGATGTTACAGGTTGTTTTGCAGAACATATGGACAGTCTACAGATTTCTGTAATATTAATTTGGGATTGTGGATCATGCACCTGATCCGTGTCATGCCTGTGCCCCTTTCCTACTTGCAAATAGGGACTGATGGGGAAATCCAGCTGGTTGATGTCCCAGCTTGGCCTCAGCCTGTCCCTGTCATCAAGGAGAAGCCTGATGTCCTCTCCCTGGCCTGAGATGGTGGGACAGGCTGTGGCTGTTCACTGCACCAATTCTATACCAGGTCTTTAAGTTGCAGTGATTTGACTGCTGACAGGATAAAAAGAAGACCATGTGAGAAGCATAAGACAGTGGCTGCTGGCATCTCAGAAACTCCTAACATTTGTTTTTGGTTGAAGGTTTCAACTGAAAGTGGTTAACGTATTTTACTGGGAAGTACACACCTACACTAGGTCTTCTGATGACAGTGAAGTGAAAGCCCCTGATTAGTTTTAGTACAAAGTGAATTAGGGTAGATTCCAGCAATTAGGTCATGTAAGTGAAGGGATAATGTTCTTACTGGACAAAAAAGGATCATCTTTTTTGTAGTGTATTCTGAAAACATGAAGATTTGAATACTGGAATCTAAGCCTGCAGAAGTGAGAACTTATTGGCAAACTGGTGAAGGAGTCTGAGCTTCTCATCTTCTGAAAGAATCTTCAGGTTTGTAGATGTGCTTAGATTCTACTGTGCTTAAAGATAAACATTTCTTATATACTTAGAGTCTCAATACATAAGAAAAACCACAGAATTTATAGCGATACCTGTAACCAGGGGTGGCTCAATGTTTTGTCCACACTGTAGCGCTTCCGCATCTTCACTTGCAACAAATTGTTTATGAGATCAATAGCTGGAAAATAATATTGAGAAATGCCCGTTTAAATAGATTAGGTTCAACCAGCACATGTAAATGGAAAGACAGACAGACAGAGACAGACATGGTAGCTGTAAAAAGAGAACGGCTATCCCTTCATAATCTGGCCTTTACAAACCACAGTCAGTGCTGATGTCACTGCAATCCTACCTAACAGATTACAACTGGTTTACTAAACCACCTACCTCTGTGTGTTCACCTGCAGGCACACAGCAAGGACTGTAGATAACGTGTGTACATATGTATGTACCTCCTTTCAGGTAGCTGTGGGCAGTGACACGATTTCCCTTAAGGTTTCCCCTCAGCCTCCTTTTCTTCAAACTAAGCTGCCTTAAGTCCCTCAGCCACTTCTCATAAGACTTGTTCCCCAGACCCTTCAATAACATTGCTGCCCTTTGTTGGACCCCCTATGGCACCTCAATGTCCTTCTTGTACTCAGATGCCCAAAACTGAACCCAGTTGTTGCTATTCCTTGGCCTGTCCTAAGTATGCTGGTTTGTGTCTTTATCTCAATGTTTATGTCGTAATGACAGGGAAAGACTGTCTTGAAAGTCACACAGACACATTCACTGAGGGGAGCTAGTTGTGAAACATGTCAGCTGGGTATTGAAGGAGGTGAATAATCATCTTGTCTGTTTTAAACGTAGGAGCCAGAACAGAATCCTTTAAACTGGCCTATCTGTGAGGTTGCACTCTATGCAGCAACATGGGAAAGTTGGCTTGTTTCTATCAGAGACTTCCTTTCCCCAGGCTCAGTTTGCCAGCTTTCTATGTTTCTGCCATGGGGCTGAGCACAACAGGCACCATGTCCAGGCAAGAAGGGAATGTATATGGCAGTCTAGCTGGATGCAAACAGTAAGTTTAGACAGACAAACCTATTAGTAACAGAGGTCTATCACTACAGTAGCCCTGACTTCTGGTGATGAATATTATCTTGGAAATCAAAGCAACTGTGGGAAAACAAATCTTAGGTCTTCTGACAAAGAAGGTATTGCCAGAGGTTCTGTGCCTTGCTTTTCCTGGAGCAGATGGTCCTAATATTACTTTTTCTATTGTGGACAAACAAATTTTTAGCTACTGTCTCACTTAGTGTACAGTTCATGCTGAATTCTCTAACTCATGTTTATTTTGATCCCTCTCAAAAATGCTTGTGAAGTGGTTATGGGATCAGACAGCCAGCAGACAGCCCATAGGACCACTACTGATAGATGGTAGCACTCTGAAAATCTTTTTTCTCCTCCTGCCTAGGGTTAATCTTATTCCTCTTTATTGGTATGGGTTCTACATTTCCAAGCTATGAGTTGGTCAGTCAAGCTAAGAAAGTCAGTCATTCACTATGGTTCAGTTATAGAGTGACTTCTGCGATTAAGTAGTGGCCATTGTTTTTACCTGTTGCTTGTACAAGGAGAACACAGTCCTTACCCACTGCAGTAAATCTGGATATCAGCAAACACAGAATCACTGAATGGTTTAGTTTGGAATGGGTTTTAAAGATCATCTAGTTTCAAACTCCTGCCATGAGCAGGGACACCTCTCCTTAGTTGCCCAGAGCCCCATTCAACCTGTCCCTTCCAGGGATGGAGCAGCCACAAACTCACTAAGCAACCTGTTACAGTGCCTCAGCACCCTCACAGTGAGGAATTTCTCCTTAAGATCTAATCTAATTCTGCCTCTTTTAGCTTGAAACCATCTCCTTTGTCCTATCACTAGAGTTCCTCAAAAAAAGTCCCTGTCCAGCTTTTCTGTAGCTTATCTTCAGATACTGAAACTCTAATAATTCCTCCCAGGGCCTTCTCCAGCCTGAACAGCCACAATTGCCTAGCCCATCAAACCAATCCTTAAGATCAGCATCCTCTGTAACACTGTCACCTTACCCCTACGTTCAGTGGAATTACAATAAAACTGCAGTTTGTCTTTTGATAAATATGCCAGCGCTGAATGTGAATCCCTGTTTGTTTACTATCTCCCGTGCTATTCAGGTGTATATGATCTTCAGAGATACATTTTCACCACTTACTATGAATCTCAGTTTGGCAAATGGGTTAAGAACTTGATGAAAGAGTTGATTGCCCTGGGAACTGATTTCTGTCAGCCAACTGTTGAGATGCATGTTTCTCAAGATGTTCCTCTGTAACTGCCAAGTACCTACTGAATAATCTCCCTGCTATGGAGTTTTGATATTGTCTCTATTACTCATCTTCTGTCCAACCCACTGGGAGCAGATATGACTGTGAGCCCTTATAAGTGATGAAATTAATCACAGTTTTTCAGCGTCCCCTTGAATTACAACAGGATGAAGATGCCTTTGTCCCTTTTTGTTTCTTTCCAGGATAATGGCATACCACATGTAATAACTGATTTATTTGTATTCTTGAGGGAAATTGCTCACAGCTTGTTGAACAGATCAGAAAATCACTGATCCAGAAACAAACACCAGGTACACAAAGAACAGGGAAGGAAACTAAGACAAAAGTGAAAAGACAACTTGCCTGGATGGATAAGATTATCAGCATTGAGCAATCACTTGCTCTTGAGAACAGTTTACATGGATAGTCTACTTATTTCACCACTGCTGTTTGTTTTTAGTTCTTTATCTAGGATTCCTTTCACCAGGGAGGTTCTGTATGTTTCTTCACTCTTAGCAATAACTAAGTACAAATACAACATGACTACCTCAAAGACTCAGGGCCCAAACTATCTGATACAATAGCATTTCTCTTGATACTCACAATTTTCAAATGTAGGTAAAGGAAATAGACTAAACATGAATTTTGAGAGCAAAAAAACATTTGGTATTTTTACCAGGAAATAATGCAATCCAAGAAAAGCCATTTCTCAAGTGTAAGAGCTGTGAGTATAGAAGTCGAGATGAAGTGATGTGTACTGGCAAGGCAATAAAGGACGGCGCTGTGTAAAGGAAAGCAGAATCTACAAGTTCAACATAGGCAGAGTGCTGGGACTGAAGGATTAAAGGATTTCTTCCTTAGAGATCTGGCATAGTCTGTTAATGCTATTCTGAATTTAACTCGTGCTAAATTGAAGAGGTTCTGTGTGATTGTTTAAAGGAAATGAGGAAAGGTCTTGGTTATCATCTCTGGTCCTCTTACCAAAAAAGCCATCCTGTCCTGATAGTGTCCTGACAGCCACTGTCTAACACAGTTTGTTCTGACTACAGCTCACATGTCAGACATATGAATAGTAAGATTCATATTGATTCTATTTTTGAATTAAAAAGAATAATCATTGTAAGAGTTAATTAAGAGTTTGATGATTCCATTGTGAGTGGTGCTGCTTAAACACAGGAGCTAAGAATTAGGAGTTTAGACATACAACTTAAAAATGTCATTCAAGTGACCACACTAGGGCATAAACTGTTAGGAAATCAAGTTTTCTGTCTGGGAAGACAGAGCACCAACAGACTGTATGTACATCATCCATGGGAATCCAACAGGTCATCACCAAGGAAGCAAGTTGAAGGAAAGGTCTGAGGGGATTATGGCACTGCCTTTTCACAGAATCACAGAATTACTGAGGCTGGAAAAGACCTTTAAGATCATCAAGTCCAGCCTATGATCTAACATCACCACAATCACCATGGCTTTAAGTGCCACATCCAGTCTGTCCTTAAACACCTGCAGGGATGGGAACTTCAGCACATACCTGGGCAGTCCATTCCAGTGTCTGATCACCCTTTCCATGACAAAGTGCTTTCTAATATCTAACCTAAACCTCTCTGATGCAGCTTCAGGCCATGTCCTTTAGTCCTTTCACTAGACTTCTGGGAGAAGAGCCTGACCCTCACCTGTCTACAACTTCCCTACAGGTAGTTACAGAGAGTGATATGGTCCCCCCCCCGAGTCTCCAATTCCCTCAGCCTCTCCTCATCAGACTTTCTCTCTTGTCCCTTCACCAGCTTCATTGCTCTCCTCTGGACACACTTCAGTAACTCAATCTCTTTCGTGAAGTGAGGGGTCCAGAACTGCCCCCAGTACTCGAGGTGAGGCTTCACTAGTGTCCAATACAGGGAAAGAATAATGTCCCTAGTCCCGCTGGCCACACTATTCCTGATCCAAGCCAGGATGCCATTGGTCTTTCTTGCCACCTGGGCACACTGCTGGCTCATGTTCAAGTGGTTGTCAACCAGTACTGCCAAGTCCCTCTCTACCAGGCTGCTCTCTAATGCTTTTATGAGCTCCTGTTTACTTCTCAAGATTTAAGCAGCCAAGTGAGGGCTGGAGACTGTTAAAGGGGATGAACTAGCCAGCTACTCCAGTAGCACAACATTTAGATAAGTGGTCACTTAACAGGAACCCCAGCAGGAAGATTCAAATGTATCTTTAAAAACCTGTATGCCCCCTCCACTTAAAGAACGGTTTCTCTTCAGTTTTCCTTTCACTGGAAAGAACTTCCAGAGTCAGAAGGTTCATGTTCCTAAACTTCCTATGGCAGTTTATTAGTATGGCAAATAATGAATTGCAGCAAAGAGTGAAAATTTTCACTCACAAGTGTCAACACGATTCTGGTTTTCATGGGAATAACAAGTTTAATTCAATTAGGATGCAAGCCACACATTAACACAAAAGATTATGAAATATCTGAAAAACCTATTATGGCCCCACCATTTATTAGGTCCTACTGCACAGACTTTAACTTTTCACTCTATTTATAACATTTATACATACTGTATTGTTATAAAGCCTTACAGACACTAACGTTTCATCCAAGCTGTAAAAGAGAAATTGCCTTAAGAGGATCAAGAAAAACAGTCCTAACTTAACAATACATTTAGTCTTGGTTCAGAGTGTGTAACGTACACCCATAATACTAGCCACTTTTACAGCCATCACTGGTAAAAATCCAAGCTGCTGCCATTAATGTAAAACTTAGGATTTCCTAGGCCCTGATTTTTTTCACGAGTATAGCTCTACTGAGCAGTAGTATAATATTTTCATACACATAAATCCATTCCCCAGGATTCCCTACTGACCAGCAAAGCTGGTAAAATCTGATCTCTAGCTGGCAGTGTTTTTCACACACATGGTTTAGCAGTGGGCTTGGTACAGCTGGGTTAATGGTTGGACTCAATGATCTTGAATGCGTTTTCCAACCTAAACAATTCAGTGATTCTATGAAATTCAGATGTACTATCTATCACAAGAAATCCCTGGCAATTATATGCTGCACCTCTACAGGAGAGGTTTTCTAATACTACTTTATCCCAGCAAACAAGTAAGTTGAGCCAAGAAGTTAAACAGCTAGTCAAACATTTACTGAGGTAGACAGCATCTTTGAGCTGTAATGTATATTTGACCTCCCTGTTCTTAATACATACTTGTGACTTTCTCATTAATGTGTGAAACAGAGTTCTTACTCACATAATCCTGAAACAAGCTGAAATAAATAGTGGCTGGAAGGCAGCTGTGGTTGGTTCTTTTTGACTCAAAAGGCACACCATGACAAAATCTAAATCATGGGAGAAACTGCATTATTTCTTCTCAAATTATTTCATAACATGAAGTACTGTGAAGCATCTAACCAACAATGTGATCATCACATAGTTCATCAGGCTACCAGTAATAGCTGTGCTGGTAGCTGATGAAAAAAGAATTATGAGTTACAGTGATTTATGAAAATCCCACAACAGGAAGAAATCCACCAGGAATAATCCCAAGCTTGACATAGCACATTTTGGAATCATAGAATTCCAAACAAGAGCCACTACAGTAAAGACACCCTAGGTAAAATACACTAATGGACAGAGACAAAGTCCCTCAGGGATAGGGGTCTTTGTATTTAGCAGAATTTATTGCTTGCAACCTGTAGCTATGTCAAAATAAATCTTTCAGAGATGATGCAAATGTGTGGTCTGGAAGGTGAACGCCGAAAGCAAACAGTAATGCTGGTGAAAAAAACCTCCATGTTTGAGAGGTGGGAAACTGTCTGAACTGAGGTCAAATAGAGCAGTTCAGTGAATTTGCAAATATAAGCTGGCTTGACAGTCATCGAAGAAAGATCAGTAATAGGGTGGGCAATGGAATGTTGAATGGTGGTGAGAAAACCTGGTTTTCTACAAGATACACAAGGTTTAGCACAGAAACTCCCCCTTTACAGTAATGCTTTCTATTACAATCCTGTTACTCTATAGATATGGAAACACGGATTCAGTTTGGGAGGAGTATTCTTTCAAAAGATAAACTATTGGAAAAAGATGGGATAATGCAGCTGCTTAGTGGGGGTGGTAATCAGAATTCCCTGTGGAGAAATGAGTGTGAGTGTGTGTCTGACAAACCTTAAAACAAAGTGATTTGGTTTGGTGAAGTTAAAGATGGGATTTCGCGCTTGAGAACTAAACTTTGGGAAACGACGCTCAGAAATGTTCTCAGTGGAATATCACTTGGGGAATAAATGTTTCTGAGAGCTACAAATACTGAAAGGTCTTAGTTTTCATAGGTTAAGTTTTAATGAGGGAAGAGAGGAGACAAAGCATTACACCAAAACACAAGAATTTCTCATCAGGAAGAAGTGATGACATTAATCCAGATGTTGACATCGGACAGACACATTATGGAGAGAGAAGAGTCAATGTTCTAGGCCTCACTTCCGAGTGGCAGAGAAGACAGAACTGCTGATAGCAACTGAAAGACAATACAGACTCACAAATATCGCAGAATCACAGAATGTTAGGGACTGGATGGGACCTCAAAGATTATCCAGTCCAACCCCCCTGCCAGAGCAGGATCTCCTAGATCCAGTCACACGAGAACATGCTCAGGCAAGTTTGAAATGTCTCCAGAGCAGGAGACTCCACAACCTCCCTGGGCATCCTGTTCCAGTGCTCTGTCACCCTCACTGTGAGGAATTTTTTCTTGTATTTATGTAGAATCTCCTATGTTCCAGCTGACACTCGATTCCCCTTGTCCTGACACTGCATGACACTGAATATATTCTCAAATGGATTCTGTCTTTTTTCTTGTGACTACAGATTTGTATTTTTAAAATTGCTAGATAATGCTACAGGAAAAATAATTATCAAGAAAATGAACAAATGTACAAGCCTCCATTACCTCATAACATACTTTCCCTCCAAAACACAATTTCTTCACACATATTTTCACTCTGAACTAGCCACTCTTTATTATAGGTGGGTCATGTGTTTTTACAAATCTATTCACTTTAGCATTTTGAAGTCAATTTATTTTCAACTTACAACCAATAATTGATTAAGGAACACAGAACGGAGACATTTAAGTTATGACTGCTGCTGACACAATGTCTAGGTATGGCCTGTTCTTTTTAAATTTTCTTTTAAAGTTTTTCTACTCCTATGCATTCCAGCTCCCAAATTAACGTGCTCATGCTTGGCAATATCAGATCTGCAGTTAAACCATGCACTATGCTCAGAGGCAAGGAGCACAGAGCCTATACACCTGTCCTCTGGTGACCTACACAAAAGTGTGGACTAGAGTAACTGACACAAGAAAACCATTTGCCTTGCAGTGTGAAGAAAAGAAGGCTTAGGGGAGAACCTACAGCTTGAAAGGAGGTTGTAGAGAAGTGGCTGTTGGTCTCTTCTCACAAGTAACAAGTGACAGAACAAGAGGAAATGGCCTCAAGTTGCACCAGGGGAAGTTTAGGGTGGACATTAGGAAAATCTTCCTGGAAAGGGTCATCAGGCCTTGGAACAAGCTGGCCAGGGAGGTGGCTGGATTGCCATCCCTGGATGTGTTTCAAAGTTACAGATAGCTGGAGCTTAGGGACAGGGTTTAGCAATGGCTTTGGGCCAGCTAAGTTAATGGTTGGACTTGATGATTTTAAAGGTTTTTCCAATTTTCAAACAATTCTGTGATTCTATGATATCCATTGCTTTTTAATGGAGGTTGTGATCGTATAAAAGGAGAGATAACACTCCAGTAGGTGAGTTTTTTGTAGGTGCTCTACTGAGTCTTCACCTCTGAATGTAGAAATTGATCTTCTGTCTACCACAGCACAAACTTGTGGGAGACAATTTCTTGCAGCCTCTTCCGTGTTGATTGCTGTTTGCTTATCTCTAGCGCCAGATAAAACACTGCTGCCAACAGATCCTGTCAGCTTACATAGCATAACTGTGTGAAGGTCCAGGAGGACTTCAGTGTGTAATTGTGCAGATTTAGAGCTTTTTCTTCTTTTTTTTCCCTTTAACAGATCTCATCAGCCTTCATCTGCTACTGAGATAAAACAACAGGCAATGCTCTCAGAGCATTTTAAAACTGAGAATCTCCCATGGCACTAGTATGCATCATGGTAAGGAGTCAGCACACTTCTCCAAGTTAGACCTAACACGGAATTCAATATGGTCAGCTGAAGCCCAGAAAAAGGGTAAATAATGGAAACCATAAATGCTAATACTGTAATTCAACTTGGTATATGTAACGATTAAGGAAAAGGAAAAGATTTTGATGTTTGTGTCCTTTAACTTAAGACTGGTAAAGCAACCTTGCAAAAAGTTAAGTATCTAAAGATAATGATTTCAATAATCCTCAGAAGATCATGATGCCTGAATATGTTTATTACATACAAGTAAATGGTGGTGAAACCACAAGGGATTTTTTTGTCAAATGCCCTAATTAGTTGTGTGTGTTTTTAATAGAATTTCTTTACATTCTAATAAAGATGTTCACAGTGAATTATTCAT
Source organism: Upupa epops (assembly GCA_013397515.1). NCBI lineage: Eukaryota > Metazoa > Chordata > Aves > Bucerotiformes > Upupidae > Upupa > Upupa epops. The sequence continues at coordinate 637,698 of VZRI01003148.1, forward strand.
ATGGCTCTATTACTAGCAGAAGTATTTGATGCCACTGACCAGAACTTTCATTTAAAAAGTCTAATTGGTTATTTCCAACATTCCCTCCTCCTGCAGAAAGTCTCTTCTATGACACTTTCTCACTCTGTTCTTGAAACTTCATCTGCTTGGAATTATGCAGTCATTTTTATCTTCTTCACAGAAACACTACCAGGGTGCAGCATCCTCCTGAATGAAAACTAAACTACTGGCACAAGCAACACGACAAAAATATTGCAGTGGCACTAGTGCTTAACGAAGAGGCAGACAAGTAATTATAAGTAACACCAGTTGCAGCAGCTGAGGTTGCCCACAAGATTCTACAGCAACCCAATCTGTAGGTGGTTATACGCCTCCTTCAACACCTCCTAGAGACAACCCATGCTAGAGGATTACACCATATGCAGTCTCTACATGCTCTTGCAGGAAGTGCCTAAAGCAGCCAATAGCACAAAACAGACATTACATTAGAGACAGTATGGTCCCTCAAAACTGCAAATTTCTTTTTTTTCCCCACCAGAACGTACATGGGAAAAAACACAAAAGCACAACAGAACTGCTCTTTTGAGGCATTCATCTAAAACCAGCCACAAACAGGTATTACCTTCATGGGAAATTTCTTTCCATGGATTAGGCGGATACATGAAAGCGGCATTCTGGATTTGGTCATGTATGTCTTCATCTTCATTGAAAGGAAAGGTACCGCTGAGGCTGACGTAAATGATGACTCCCACAGACCACATATCCAGAGATCTGTTATAACCTTTGTTTCTCAGCACTTCTGGAGCAAGGTAGGCTGGTGTTCCCACAACTGAACGCCTAAACGATTTCTCGCCGATGATTCTGGCAAAGCCAAAATCACAAAGTTTTACCTGTTTAAATTAAAATACTCCAGTAAGTCCAGTAAGTATTTATTACATACATGAGGAACTTGGATCATGGTTTAGTTGCAAGATGCATCTCTACTGTTCCTTCAAGGATACTTCTTAAAAAACACCTCTTTGATTAAAAAAAAGCTTAATTCCATGGAGACTTTAGATCAGATTATCAGTCTACTGTACCTCTGCTCTGCTGTCACACCATGGTAAAAATCAGTAACAGAGAACAGCTTAGGCTGAAAGAATTACAGTTTTGGATGGGTCCAAGAGCTCAGGCTCCCAGTGAAAGTAGTAACATAAATCAACACTTATGCATTCATAGATTAAGGACACAGCACACAGAAAAAATTGTTTTACTCTACCAAATCAAACAAATTGATCCAGAGAATCCTCATGGCTGGAAAGGACCCAGCATCACCAACTTCAGTCCTCATCCCAACATCTCCCCAGCCTCTAGACCATGGCTTCAAGTGCTCTATCTACTCACCTTTTAAACACCTGCAGGGATGGCAACTCAACCACCTCCCTGGGCAGCCTGTCCCAGTGCTTTTTTACTGTATTACAGACATAGTTGCACCCTGCCTCTCTGCAAACTTCCTCGTCTGATTTCATCAGAGGGACAGCTGCTTAAAAACTCTAAAAAATGCTTCAAAATAGATTCTTCCTTCTAATTACTGATATTGTTATTATTTACAACTTATCAATAGTATGCTTTGTGAATAGGGGCAGTTAAAGGAGATTATACATGCGCTCTGCACATAAAAGATAACAGGAGCTGACACAAATATCTCCTACTGAGAAAGTAGAGAGTCTATTTAAATATTCTGCAATCTACCTGACATTTAAATTCATAAAATTAAAGAAAAAGCCCTTGTTTTTCATAAGCTCTACCCTAAATTTCAGAAAAATAACTGTCTTTCTGATATCTACTAGTGAACTATCAATTATCTAGACCAAATCAATCAGGTAAGTAACTTGTGCTGTAATGGAGAGCACAAGTATTTAGGTCACGCTTGACAACCCAGTGGAGTATTTTAGGCAAGTGACAAAAAACTAAGATTTTAAAATGTATCTTTGGGAAGTTTTGTGAAGAAGTGATCAGTTTTTTCAACTCTAGAAATTCTGTGCAGTTCCTGGAGGAGATGCAGACAGGCCATTAATCACTCTTTGTTTGTCCTAAACTGAATACACTCTCTTCCGATTAATTTGAACTCTTTTCCTTAAGAAAAGGCACCTTGTACCTTACCTGTGGGAAAGGATCAGCTGATGCCAATAACACATTTTCTGGTTTGAGGTCACAGTGAACTATATTTTTGAAATGAAGATGTCTTAAAGCAACAAGGATCTGCGAAGAAACAAACCAGAAAGAAATTCAGATTTAACCCACCTACATTGAGTATTTTTGTAAATCTTTATTTCCTAAGTTCTTATTCATTTTTTTCAATGTGAAATCTTTGAATGCAGAAACATTTGCAAAATTACCTTCCAGATCTAAAGTCACTCAAAAAAATTCCCAGAAATATGTGATCTAATTTAAGCATTTTCTTTAAGTGAGAAAGCATAAAAAGTGCTGCGTGTATTTGTACTCTGTGACACACACAAGAAGTTGGCAACAGAGTGTAACAGATACCTGTCCTGTTCCTGTGGCTTGAACTCTCACTCTCTTCCTTGTGCCCACTACGACTGGTAGAATTTCCCACTATATTAGAGCAGGGAGTGGTGAGGGGGCTGAAGGGACTCTTGAAGGTAAGAAAGCAGATTCTGAAGCTGGTGGCAGTTTTGCCCATGGAAACCTGGAAACTAGGGAACCTGCTGCGTTCTACTTCAAATAATAGAAGTCCACCTTAACACTGTCCTCCTGCTTTTTTCTCCCAACTGCTGACACACTGGCTACCCTGACTCCAAGGTTCCTCACTACTCAATTGTGTATTTAAACTAAATTTAAACCAGCGTTATGTGCAGCCAAAGAAGCAGTATGATAGATGACAATGGCAAGCACTAAAAAAACCCCAGATCACACTGTAAACAGAAGTCATACAGGAAAGCAGACTCATTTAATCAGAGGTAATGCTGAGATCTAAACTCAGCACACAATATACACACAGGACACAGTACCAACTGCAATGGTTAGGTGTGGGGCAGTTCATGAGGCTCAGATGTACCTCTTTATGTAGGTGTCCAACAGTTTGCTATTGGTGCTTCACATCCATATCTTGTTCTTAACTTATCAAGTGTTTGAAAAACTGTAGCTTGATGCCCCTTCTATCCAGCAGCCAGACAGCTGTACATATGTCTAGCTCTAGGTCCTTTTGGTGGTTTACTTTTTATCACATAATTCACATAACCTGTCTTACCATCCCTGATACTCCAGATCAGGCTTTCATAGATCAGACAGACAGACTAAGCCAGAAGTAAAAACTAAGAAACAAGAAACAGTTATAATAATTTTCACCTCAGATCTCCTTCTAGGTCAGTAATTAATTACTCACCTGAGTAATTAAAAACTTTGTTATTCTCTCTGGCAATCTGCCCTTTTCACTTGATAAAATCATCTCCAGCATGTCTCCATGGAGTTTTTCCATAACAACAAATACTCTTTCTGGTGTCTCAAACATACACTCCAGATTTACAACTCCAGGATGATGAAGATTCTGTTAAAGATAAATACAACAAAAGATATTCCAATATTATCAACAGCTTTTATCATCGCATAGCCAGTCTTCAGGCCTCCCCTAAACAAGTCAACATTTCAGTATTTCATAATTTAAACTGTGTGCCTAACAGGCATGCAATTTCCAGGGGCATTATAGAAGAATGGATGAACTTCAAACTAGTTTAAGCAACATACAGTTTCCTTACTGTGCCTGGTGCTTAAAACTGCAGAATCTGTAATTCCTGAAGTGACACTGCTAGGACATTTGATCTTGGCTGTTTATGCAGATTAAGAAGCAAATTCTTGCAAATAAGTGATTATCAAAGAGAATAATTTCATTATCTGTTATTTATAGACACATAAAAAAGCAGCTAGAGTAAAAAAAGAGCAGAAAAAAATACCTGTAAAATTGCAACTTCATTACGAAGTTGACTTTCCTGTTTAGTTGGAAACCTTAGTTTGTCAATTATTTTAATGGCCACATCTCTTCCTGTTTTGCGATGTTTTCCTGCAGGAAGAAAACAGAAGTCCTCTACCAATTAACATTATGAATTCTGTAAATTGTTTTACTTTCACCGGGTTGTACAAATGGCCACAACCAAGTACTTTTAAGTCATGTACACATGGAGCTTAAGCACTTTGTTCAGTGGTGGGCTTGGTAGAAAAAGATTAAAGGTCAGACTCTATGATATTAAAAGTGTTTTTCAACCTAAACGATTCTATAAATTCTCAAGGAAGGTTTGCAGCAAATGACATCACTAAACCATAAAAAACTGCGTCATTTCCCTTCTTTCTGCCTTTGAAATGAAAACGTCTATTACGTTCTCCTGATAAAGCTGTTCAAACATGTAAGAAACACACATCTGTGAGAAAGTCAGCTCTGCATTTCAATAATATAAACATAATGTTAGCGTCCTCACGTATTTCTATATGCTTGTTCATATACTTAAGCTGCATTCCCTGCAACTGACATGTTGCAGGCTTACTCTTCAATAGTAGCTCCAGACTGACAGATAATGAAATATCTGATTGCCTTTAGGCATGTGAGTGCACGTCCAAGTTCATTAGACCTATAGACTCTTAGGTGAGAAGTTTGTTGTCAGGTCTCACCTCACACTGTTTCAAGCAAAAGCTGTACTTAAATACAACCCCAAAAACTCCTGGGGAAAAAAATAAGAAAGATACTGGTGAACCCTAACCAGTGGGTCGAAGGAAGTGATCCTCCCTCTATTCTCTCTTGAGACCCCATCTGGAGTACTGTGTCCAGTTCTGGAGCCCCCAACATAGGAAGGAGATTGAACTGTTGAAACATGACCAGAGGAGGGTCACGAGGATAAGTAGAAGGCTGGAGCACTTCCTCTGTGAGGACAGGCTGAGAGAGTTGGGGCTGTTCAGCCTGGAGAAGAGGAGACTCCAGGGGTATCTTAAAGTGGCCTTCCAGTACCTGAAGGAGGCTACAGGAAAGCTGGGGAGGCGTGGTTTCCAAGGACTTGGAGTGGTAGGACCAGGGGAATGGTTTCAAGCTGGAAGAGGTTTAGATTGGAAGTCAGAAGGAAGTTCTTCACGATGAGGGTGGTGAGACACTGGAACAGGTTGCCCAAAGAGGTTGTGGCTGTCCCTTCCCTGGAAGTGTTCAAGGCCAGATTGGAATGGTCTTTGAGCACCCTGGTCTAGTGGGGTGTGTCCCTGCTCATTGCAAGGGGGTTTGGAACTAGATGATCTTTAAGGTCCCTTCCAACCTGAACCATTCCATGAATCTATGAATCTATAAAATGGCTAAGAAAATAAAAAAATAAAAACAATTCCAGCCAACTACAAAAAGACAAAAAAATAAAGCTCACAAAACTAGGCCAAGAAAAATGGAAGGAAAACATGTATTTTTTCCCCATTCATTATAGTTTTCAAAGAGAACATTTTTCTCCATTTCAGGGGTTTCTTTACTAGAACTCATGGAGAATATGAAGTTATTAGAAAACGTCATATTACAAAAGTTCTCATAAAAAAGCCAGCATAACTGAACAGCACCCCAAAGCCTTACCTCCATAAACAATTCCAAACTGTCCTGATCCCAACACCTCATCTGGGAAGATCTGGTATACAGTGCTAATATCCTATTTATAGAAACAGAGCAAATAATGAACCCTGAGTTATGGAAACAAAATTTGTTTCTCATTTGCTTTTTCTGGTGGGAAGGAGCATACTTCAGTACATTCCAAAATACATTCTATACTCCATTTATTATGGTACATTTCAAAATACATTATCTGCCAGAAACATTCATGCAGGTTTTCTTAAATGCCTTGTTAACTTCAAGCGCTGTAAAAGCTGCCAAATCTCCAGCAGGTTCCAGCCACTGCCATATTCCAGGCCAAGTATCCCCCAGTGTGCAGTATTACACTGAAACTTTGTGGAATCTGAAGATGAAAGTACACATGGAAATGAAGAGGGTCTTGTCAGCCACATCTGACCCAGACATCCCAGGATCTCAGATTGAACAATTACTGCTGGATTTTGTAAAAAGGGAGAAATTACAAATTTTCCTTAGAAGGTTCTTATGCCAGCTTATGTCAGCCCTGGATATGCAAGTGGTTTCTTAGTTTGTAGTAAGATTTGTGAATATCAGCAGCTCTGGGCTTTGGCTTTATGGGTTTGTCCACTGAGAGAGGTAAAATATTCCATCCATGCCAGAGAGTCATGTCTCACTATTTCTTAGTGCCTAAACACAGAGTAAAGCACAAGCTGTCAGTAGATTCATTTGGGAGACTCAAACAAACCTCAGATGTTGGAGCTGAGTTTAACTTTCCTTTTAACTTAACCAGCAACACATACAAGAGTAAAACACCAAGGAGTTGATACTGCTTTTACTGAAGAAACAAATGGACACATCCCTAGCTGGCAGTCTCTCTCTAGCAAATATTAGGGCTGCTCCAAAGCTTTAGCTGGCTGCAGGGTATCCTATGCATTTCTTCTGCCCATGAAAACCAGTAGTACAACTGTTTACTTCAACCACATATCCTGTGTCTAACAGTCCTAAGCGTAAAAGAAACCCATAATTCTTCACATATGTGTAGCAACATCAATAACTCTTCATTCTCATAGGTTTATCTTCATACAGTTGAGAACATCTGACTTCTTCACTGATGACTTCAGTGATGACAGGAGAAGTATATTTGTTGTGGCTTGCAATTAGCTTTACAAAGTGCAGTTGGCAAATTCCATGAACTAATAAACTTTACAGCTCTCATTTTCATTTGATTAACAAGATCTTGCAAAGCTCCACAGTTAAATTCAGTGTTAAAAGCAATTACCCATATGTAATCCTTGCATCTCAAGAAAAGGTTCTGTGGAGATGATTTTTCTCAACGTCAGCAAAGATAATTGCTTGTTAATTACTACAGAGTAAATGAAGAATGGCTGAATGGGAACATCTCTAACATTTCTCTTTGCAAAACAGATCAATGACTTTGCAAGCTTGTCTAGCACCAGCATCCAGAGAACACTCACCACGTTTTCTTGAACTTGGCAGTTTGACACAGAAATACTGATGGATATATCCCCTGGGGAAGAAAGTAAAATATACTTTAGATTGCTGTGCTTTTAGTTCAAACTCGTAGTAATAGGAAGTGACATTTACATTACATCAATATCTACTGACAGCTCTAGAAATGGGACCAATTAGGTCAGCTTGTTCTTCCACCAGGCAATATAAAATTACACCAGCCCACGAATGTGTGATGAACAAGTTTTGCAGTATATGGAAAAGAACAGAATTATACATTTCATTATTAATGTTTTAACAGCAGAATCTCATAATTCCCATTTACAAGGTTACTATTGCTTTTTTCCACTCTGCCTGGTTTTTATACCTTATGTAAGTAACACATTTTAACTTAGTCGCAGTTATGTACTGGATTTAGTAATAAGTTTTGTCATAGTACCAGCTACAACATATTTGATGCTATTCAGGTGAAGTCCAGTGCACATTCAAATCAGTCTGCATGATGCTAAGTGTCACATGTTTCAGCTGGCTTAAAAGACATTATCAAAACACATATAGAAACTAAAACTTGCACTTGTGTTTTAATACAACAGACATCCCAACTGCTACAAATTCAGAGATTGGGATGTTGCAATAAGCATTTTCAAGTGCAAACCTACTGAGGGGTCCAATAAACCTTGAGAGTATGCCTGTTGCTAAGTGTGTTACACAAAACTGTCATTTTGGGGAGCACTCCTGCTTCAGTTGCTTAAATCTGCATAGAGACCTGTTCATGCTGACATTATGTTTTAGTATGGTTTTCAGCCTCATCCAAGCCAGTGTCTTCCTACTATAATGCCTGCACTACACACTGAAGACACCCGCTACTACCCATTAGCACCTCTCCTAGTTGCAGGGAGTAACTCCTGTACCACATGGCACCTCATCCACTCCTTGGGAACAGACTGGTTTGGGAAAGGAATATTTCTGTTATGTAGAGGCATTTAATCATTCCAGACTTGCTTGCAAATGTGTGTACTGCTTTGTGTTCACATGAAAACGTAAGCCAGGACAAAGACACAGACGAGCCTTACACTCTGAGCAGAAGACAGAAGGTTGCTATAGTTCTTACTCCTCACAGAAAATCGTCCTAAGATCTCAGATGACCTTAACTTTTGCACAAAAAAAACCCCATAGATAACAACTAACTTGCAAATAAAATCTGCAAACTTCCCAAGAGGGAGAGAAGACAGCTGTCATTCCCAGTCCAGCATTTTCTGTGATTTGTTTAGCTATGCCAGACTCAAACTAGGGGTATTAGGCAAGTAGCCCAATTGAAATGACATCCAGCATTTGACACTATTTTATGCAGAAACCCAGTTAAGAACGTAAAAGACAGACTGATCTAACGTGATATGTGAGCTCTTGCGCCTGGAGATGTAATGCCACAGCCTGTTGTTATTACTTGGTTTCTGAAGGGCTTGCCGTCTCATTAGCATCTTGTGCTGTGCTAATAGCATCCAGATGTCAAGTGCTAAAGCAGGTCTACATTGCAACAAAAGGTCTAATCCAAATTGTGTAGACATATACAAATCTGCTTTACACTGAGTATGAGAAGCAGAGCAAGCACAGCAGCATATGCCTAGACGTGGGGAATTGTTAGCTCTCTGCTGCTTTGTTATCTGTACCTAGATTTAAATGAGTTTCACGCTGGGTTTACTTAAGCTACGATCTTTGCTAGAGAACTACTCAAAGGTATGTAAATTGAAGGCAAAGATACATTCAGTCCTTTTGGTCCTGAGTAACATCCATGTTTTCTTGTGCTTAGAACAGCTGTTCTTCACACTTGAGCTCATTTCATCTCAGCATGGGACAATGTTTGTGGCAGCTGAACGGCCAAATGTGATGAAAGGGAGCTTATCATCTCTGCTGCAGTGACCTACAGAGTGAAACACTGCTTCTGCAGACAGCTAGAAACACAAATTACAGTCACAATGGGAAAAATCTCTCAATTCCCAACTGGAGCTCAGAAACTTCATGCCTCTGCACAAGAAAGCTCATGTCAGCAACACAGATGTGGAGGAGACGCCTTACTAATATAACAACAATTTAACATATCTGCATCAGGTATATTAAGAGAGATGTCCTAATATAAATGGGAAAAACATGGGTGAGAAAACATGGTGTTTAAAATAATATGCATACAGGCAGTAAGCCATGACAGAAAGGCCTTTACTAGCTATGCAATACTTCCTTTTAATGGATAAGACAAAGCAATGTGATCTGTGATATGACTCTGCTTACAGAGGCAATGAATAAACTTACTGTGCAGGCTGGGTCCTGACCCAGTGGATGCCCCTTTAGGGATGACAGGCATCAGGGCATGCTGTATTGCCATCTCCCACATTCTTGCAACGTCGATGCCAATACCACTAGTGATAACACTGTTATTCAGTGGAACACTTGAGAGGTTTTCTATGTTTTCTCCAACATAATAGACTATATTTGCTGTGCTTATTTCAAAGCAATGAGGATTGGCTCCTTGAGGCAGCAAAGTAAAATTTTTTGCAGGTTCCAGAGATAAAATTTCAGACAATGGGATTTCCTAAAATTAAAAAACCCAACATTTAACATTCCATATAAAGATTATCAACAACTTCAGTCTGACTTTTGTTTAACTACCTGATGATATTAGCTGTTGTTTTTAACCATGTGCTTCTGGCACAAACAAAAAGGCTCCTGTAACCTGAAACTCCATGACACAGAGGACTGTTAATGGTAAAATACTTCATGATTCTTTTCAAGGCCAAGAAAACTCCAGTTATTTAACTAAACTTCTCAAAGAGAACAGTGGGGTGTCATCAGAAAAGAGCAGGACCATCCAAGTATCAACAGAACTCCCTTAGAAAATTTAAACCTATTGACTCCTTTTATTTATTTAAGTTTATTATTCTTTAACTTTAGTTCCTTATTTGCAATAAATAATTTGCAGAATGGATCTATTCAACATTTATCTTTCACAGGAGGGTAAATGTAATTGTTTCTTCTTGAGGAACACTTAGGGAATACATTTGAATTTCCCTGAGAGGAAACCCTATGTAAAAAATACTTTCTGCCATTAAAACTTGCTGCAGTAATGCCTAAGGAGTTTATCTGCCTCAGGTGAAAGGGTATGAGCATTAAAACAAACTTCTACAACCATAATCAGCACAAAATGTCCAGGGGACAGAATTAAAATAGTATATGCAAAAGGCAAAACACACATGTACAGCTTAAATAATTGAAGCAAACATGGACTTAAGTTATACTACCAGTGTATTCTTACTAAGTCTCTCTTAATTCATCAGCTTAGTCATTATGTTTTGCTAGTCCAAAGGGAGATTGAAAAATATTCCTTACTTTGTAATATTTGCTTCCAGTATCGTTTTGAAAAAGTGTAATGCATTTGCTGTCCAGTCTCCAGTAGTGTCGTTTCCTCTGCAATGAAAAACAAGATAAAAATCTTTCTGGCATTTTCCAATTAAATTAAGGAACCATTCATTTCTAAAAAAGCATGACTTCAAAAATGTTTTGCTTAAGTTCTTAAAGATGAACTGCGAATGACAAAAGAGTCATTTGGGATTAGAAGATTGTTATGTGGATTTAACATTTGAGTACAGGATTTATAAGGCTACCCTCTGTTGTTCCAGTAATAACCTAGAGATTTGTTCAAACTGTCCAAGTTTTTACAATTTAAAATGTCACTTAGATGTTTCTGCTATGTTCAGCCCAATTTGCTACAAGTATGCTGCTAAAATAATTAAACTTTACTTCTGTATCCCAGCCCACTTCAGAAAGACAAGTACTCATCTCTTTATTCTTGTTTGAGCAGGTTGGAGAGAAAAAGCCTTTTGTCTATGCTAAATCTATTGTACAGAAGTCCCAATTCACCTCTTGATAAGGTATCCAGAAGACTGTAGCTGGAAGATAAATCCCTTAGAAGTGTTAACATAATTTCTTACTCCCTTCAGAATGTCTGTACATTTGACTGCCAATGATAATGCACCTGAACATACTTGGATTTTTTTGTGTGTGGTAACTGTCTCCTGTTTCTTACAAGCCCTGTTAGTCCTCAGTTATAACAAGAGTTGGACTTCAAGAATCACAAATACTGCAAAAAATGTCTTAATGTAAATTAGGGGTTGATTCCACACCATCACAGAGTATGTACAGTAAGACAGGTCCTCCTTAACATTTCTTACCAGTGTATCCTTGCTTGTATAGTGAACCATCCAACCCTCCTTCATTACCGTGCTACTTCTCCTTTTTGTGTGCTTCACAGATTGTACCACTCTCATTAGTGGAATATTGTTGCTGGTTGAAGGGCTTAAGAACAAATCAATAAAGGCTTTTAAAAAGAAGGTAACTTCAGCCAAAAAGAAGAAAAAAATCTTTTCAATAAAAAAGCCCATAGGTATCAGACAGCACATTTACTTTTGTCATCACTTTCAGACCTGAACAGGATGCTATTTTGTTTTGTCATTCCAAGTATCTTGAGAGTATGAAATAAAACCGTAAGTTTTCATTTCTCCTGCTACCGCAGGAGAATGTCTCATATCTTCTGAAGGCTTAGACATAAACACACACACACTCTCTCTCAAAAGTATTCCTAAAGATGAGCTAAGCAGATGGGCAAATGTCTAGAGCCTCAGCTAGGGTGTGGAAGCCACAGCTCAAGCCTGTGCTATGCATGATTCAGACCACTTCATCTTGAATCTTTCATAACCTAAATAAACACTGTCCATCAGATTACTGCCCTGTGATCTTTCTTGGGTTCAAACATACAATGCGTTGCTGATGGTTTACAGACTAGACAGTGTGTCAGCAGTTTAGCTGCTCATACCTGGGCAGGGCATAGTAGAAAATGTAAAGGGACTTTTCAGAGAAAGAAGTTCAAGCTAACACATTTTATCCTCAAAGACATAAATCAAAGTCCCATTGCCTTGCACTCTGGGGTACACACACTGAAACTTTCCATGACTGTTGTCACACGGGCATGGGAACGTGACAGTTTGTTTGATAGTACCATCAGATAAAATCTGTTTGGAGAGATGTGAGAAGTAATCAGATCTGCTTTCCCACTTTCCTTGCTGCTGAAGCTAACCATTTCTGAAGCAGCTTCTGCATAATGAAACGTGGACTCATAACCTGCTTCATTCCTAAACCTAAATACTTAAAGTTATGCCTGGCAGAACTTTAAACAGAGATGCTGTGCTGTATGTTAAAACATAGCACAGAGCGCTCACATGCTCTGCCCTGCTGGCAAAGGTACTTGTGCAACAACTCCAACAAAAAAGGGCAGAAACTGCTCAGGAAAAGATCTTCATTTTTCACAGTTCTGACTATGGTTGCCTGCAAATTCTTTAAGGTACAGATCCTCTGCATCAGGGAAATTACAGCTGAGAGGATCATAATTCATTTCAGGTTCCCTGGTTTTCCCTTCCCTCTACTATTCTGTATTGTTCCAGTAAGCAACGTTTTCATCTCTTCAGACATTTCTGAGCTAAGCTGCACAACATAATTCCTATTTCCTTTACTGATTAGTCATTTCAAGCCACTAATCTATTTTATAACTTGCTTCAAGCTACTTCAAGTTTGTTGAACTTTCTTTCATTCTAAAGGTATCTAAAAATGCAAACCATCTAAAGACAACTGTGCCATAGCAGCTTACACAACTTATTTAAATGATCAGGTATTTCACTTAATAAGTAAATAAATCAATACAATTGTTCTTTACTGCTCATGCAGAAATAATTTCACAACTATAGTTTTTATAAATTTCATAAACTCATCATTTTCACAAGCAAAAAGAGCTGTAACAATTAGTTGTGTGTCGCTTTTCTGATTATGTTTATACTTAAACTTGGCAATAATTTTTAAGCTCTTAAATTCCTGGTACAGGTACTCAGTGAAGCAATTCCATTGCAATTTCAGAACCACTACACATCACCAGCTCTCTCCATTCTCAGTGAGTGAGAGTAGTGTCCATGCACAACACCCCGTAAGCCCTAGGCATAACTATCAGAAATAAATACAAAAGAAGGTGGAAGGGACATTGACTCCTCAGCTCACCTGATCATCCTGTTTGACTCATCATGGTCCGGATCAGCATCCTGCATTTCCCCATTGTCACTATGGCATCCTGTGATCGACATCTCAGAATCATGAGCTATAGATTCTTCCATGTCATCTATAAAACCACTGTTCCTTTCACTGTCATTGTCGTCACTCCCTTCTTCCATGACCACATCAGACTCAGCCCCAGGACTAAGAAGATCTGGAATATCATTTGTGAAATTATTATCTGAAAACAATACTTCAGTCACAATACCTGGATGTATTTTGAACTCCAGATAAACTTGAGCTCTATTTGGAACGCTATTGCCCGAGTCTATCCATACCCACTGTTCTGTATGTGCCAGTGACGTGTGGCTTGTAGCCAGGCATTTAGAAAACCACTACAGAAACCCAAAATATTTTCAGAAATACAAACTTTTATTAAAAAATGGTAAGTCAAAGCAGAATTTCTTGTCCATGGAATCCCATGAAACATTCCATCCTCATGAGCTTCACTTCTGAAATTGGGCATATTTTTGGTACAGCTTGAATGTTGCCTACTGGCTTGACGACTGTTGGCAGTTTGCAGCTGCAAACTAATGCTAGAAAAGCAGTCATTTCAGAATTCAGAAATTTGTAATATGATGACGACATGACAATGAACTACTGAGCTCATCAGACTATTATTTATAATGTGACTTTTTTGTGGGGGGGAAAAAGATGTTTCCTTTGCACCACTGTTCTCTGCAAAGCCTGCACAATACAGCACAGGAATCCATAGCACTGAAACAACACTTCCTGCCTTTAGAGAAATAAAATACATTAATATCGAAAATGCCAATGTTAAATAGCATAGAAGAACATAAGAATAATCATGATTTCACTTATTTGACTATGGACTAGTATTAATAGTATCTTCAAGAAATGGCTTCAAGTGGAAGTTATCATGGGTCCCTAAACTGTGAACAAGTTACAAGTGGTAGGACAAGAGCAAATGGTCTCAAGTTGTGCCAGGGGAGGTCTGGGTTACTTCAGGAAAAATTTTGCTCTTAAAAGGGTCACCAGGCATTGGGATAAGCTGCCCAGGGAGCTGGATCATCATCCCTGGATATATTTTAAACTTGTGTGTGTATAGAGCTCAGGGACAGGGTTTACCAATGGGCTCGGTACAGTTATGTTTATGGTTGGACTTGATGATCTTAAAGATCTTTTCCAATATAAGAAATTCTGCTTTGGCAGAGGGCTGGACTAGACAATCTCTAGAGGTCCCTTCCAACCCCTAACATTCTATGATTTTATGACCTTCCAGATGGTATTTACTATGCTAAAAGTTTCAGTTTCAATATTAAATCTGCCTAAGCAAGATCAAAGTAAGAAATGACTTCCTATTGCTTTACTGGAAGATGTATTTATTTTACATCTGGAAGACAGAAAAAAAATCTGTACAGATAGTTACCTGAGGACCTGCATTACAAAAACAAACAAACAAAATCCCAAACCAACCTAAAAAGGCATTTTACTGAAACAAAACCCACTAACAGTAAAGGCAGAATTCCTTTCTGTGGAATTTTTGCAGTACTTCAGAAATGTGAAGTAAGGTTAAAATCACAGAGAAGACACCACAGATCCTCCTTAAGAAATGTTGCCTAATTATGTGGAGAAGGTTTTTTGACAGTTGATGCAGACGATGCCCCAAAAGAAAGTGCACAATGAACTGGCTGTCAGCGAAATGGTTTGAACTGATGGTGTTTCACTCAAATTGGAAGCATGTGGATGAAAGGTTTGCTTTCATGTACTGTAGTCTTAAAGTATTTTTATAGAAGTTACTGACGTGATTAAGAGACACATAATTGACCTGTAGCAGTTATAAAGTCATGAATGACACTTACCCAGTGCAAGGCACACTCTCGCTCTCAATTTGCTATCTCTACAACACTTTTCAGATCTCTAATAAACCCACAATTGGTTAAAAATAACCTCCTACATGTAGTATATGTGTTTATTTATGAGGTCATACAAAATTTTATTGCTTCAGATCTTCGTTCACTTACTGTTGTGGGGAAGAGGTATCACACAGCAGATGGACAGAGTGACAGATAATGCATTTTATTTATTAAGTTTGAAAACGATGTGAACCAAATCACTGTAAAAATAGAAATGAGATACCAGGACAAAATTGCCTTTGATAAACCTAAGGACCCCATACCCATCATTCAAGACACACAATTAAGAGTTGTACTTTGACACAATGGATACACTGCTGTGGATAATTGTTGGTTGGGAATTTAATAAATTTTAAGATTGAGAGCTTCAAGGAGTACACTTGGAGTAAGCTTGGAGTACACGTTCTCACTACAAGTAGTTCTGTACGAGCTTTCTTCAGTCAGCTCTTCCTCAGACAAACCACTGTTTCCCATCAGCCCAGCACCAGATAGACCTGTAGGAGGCAAGTCAACAAAAATAGCATCTTGCTTGAGGGCCAAAACTGGAGAAGTGGCAAAAGAAGGTGTGCTGGAGGCACAGCTGCTTCAGATGGAAAGAGGGAAATCTAAGATGCAACTCAAAAATAAATGTGTATTTTGAGCTGTCCACAAGAAAGGCTAGCTTTCCCATCTTCTCTTGGCACTTGTGATCAATCCTGGTTTGCTGTCCTCTCCAAAACTGCACCTATTTCTCTGAAAGTAGCAAATCTGGGAAAATTCTATACCTTTATCAATGGAATTAACTCATCACTATACATTTTGCTCTTGGATTTGGAAGCCAAGACATAAACTTCCATAAGCATTGTTATTGCACTCCTGAAAAAATAGTTATGTTATGGGTTGGAGGATGTTAAAGTGAGGTATAAGTAGTGTAAAGATTTTTAAAAATTGGTATTAGTGACTACAACAGTTCAGTTTGAGGGACATCTGTGAGGACTGGAAGCAGGAAGCAACATCAGCCTCCCAGAGAATCAAGTACTACATCACATCTCAAGTTGGACAATCAATATCTGAAATATTTTTTCTTACATTATCTGCCATTAAACAGAGAAACTTTGTAGTGACACAGTCACACTACTATGAGAAATAGTATAAAAATACAAGTTAACATTCACTGCTGTCAAAATTCTTGGTATGTCTTCAATAAAGTAGATCCTGATTTAAAGTTTGAAAAAGGATACTACAATAAGGCAATACTTTATTACCCTCAGAAGCAGTTTGGGCTGACAACTTAACGTGGTAATATGCATTAGGAACTGAACACTTCAGCACATTCTCATTCTCTTATCACGTAGAAGAGTGACATTTTCAAGGCAGTCAACAACTCATCTACAACCACCCTTTTTTTCTCCAGCACCGTCTGTCAAGCCTACCCATACTTTCCTATACATGACACAGACCCGACAGCACGCGTATGGGAAAATCGGCAGATATTCAAAAGCCTTTATTTCTGGCAACTCATGGGATTAGTTTTGTGCCAACGGTGAGCAGTGGAATTTTTTCCTGGAGGGTCTTCCCAGTTCTCCCAGGTATGCTTTTCCTTCTCAAGAAGATTATCCTAAAACAAACACTTTTTTAAACTTCCAGATTAAAAAGCAGTTTTGTGCTCGTCTGACAGGTGGAATGCCAACTTCTCAAGCATGTGGCTTTTTGCTTTACTCTGCCATTCTGCATTCAACAGGCCATGACCACCCAGCCATTTTGCTGTTGACACCACTTCTGTGGCATAGCTGAGGTTGTCTGTCAGTGCCACCTCTTTGGAAGACTCCAAGCTGATGAACCAAGTGTGGGTTCCTCCCACACTTCATCTCTGACACAGAACAGAAATACTGTGGAGGGAAGGCCAATCCCAAGCAACAGAAAAACATGTCTTCATACATGCCAAAGTTTTGTGTTTCTCTTTCACTCAACTGAAGGTTTAAACAATGAGACAAACTATTGTTAAGACAACTTACCTCCATTAATGGCAACTTCCCCCAGGCAGTTATTTGGCACTTTAGGAGCACAACGTTTGTGACAGTTGAACCTACAGTCTGTTAAGAAAAAGAAAGATAGAGCCCAATGGTCTCTTTTTCTGTGCCACAATTCTGTTTTTTCTTGCTGCACGTGTCAATCCCTATCAGTGCCCTCATACAATGGTAACATGTCTGGAGGGCATTTCTTGACCTGGCTGTGGAGCACCAGCCAGAGGAGGGGACTGGGTGAAAATGCTACAAGTGTGTTTGCTGCGGAAAGAAAGCACCACCAAGGTCAGCTGGGTGGTGGCACTGAATGCAACCAAGGCATGTGTTCACCTTTTCTAGGGGAGAGATGGAGAGACTCAAGTGCTTGGCTGCAAAACCACAGCTGGTTTTCCAGTGAAAGAGGCAGTGTGTCCACTGCAGCTTGACTGATTACAAATCAATGCTGAAGACTGAAAATTTGAGGAGCAGAACCCTAGCCAAGAATTGTAAGCAAGAAATTACATGTTATTTGCATTACACAGCAACTTCTAGACAGCTTTCAGTGGAAGGTCCTTCAATACCTTCCTTATTTTCCAGCTAAAGTTTTACTTCACTTTTCTCATACATGGATATAGCACTTTATTAGATGTCATCTTAATGTTTTCGTTTGGCTCATGAACACATTTTACTCAAACGAAGAGCTGTAACTTACTAAAACACCTGGAAAAGCAAACAGTCAGGAAGGAAGAAATACACTAAGGACATCTATATCCTTGTAATTATTTAACTTCAGATTGATCCAAAACCCAACAGAAGTTCAACAGTGCCAGACTATAGGTAAATATTTTTTTTCAAGATCAGGTTAATAACGTGAATGCCACTGGGATTCAAAGTGATCTGAAACAAATGGTACTTTCATACAGACTTTGTTGTAGTTACATCACATCAAAATCCCATCGTAAGTTAAATGAATGCAACTTTGAATTTGCACAAAGTAAATGGATTAATTCTTTGATAGCTACTTTTTATTGTAATAGAAGGAAGGTGACCTTAAAGTTGTGTTAGCCCACATCACCTAGCACCAGCGCATGCACAGCATTTAGGATTTATGGGCACTCTAGCTGTCTAAGGTGAGCCAGCAATCTAGGCTATAATCCAAGGGCCTTGATTCACTTCTGCACCTACAATGGTATAACAACCGGGAGATTTGGGAGCACATTAGTCACACTGTGTGTGGTTTTGAATTCTCTTATTTTCATTAAACAACCTGAACTTAGGTGCAGGGTTCAATTCAAGCACAAGACTGAAAACAATGGTGACAAATTAACTATTGTTAATTACTGTGCTTTAACTATTGTGTTAATAACTATTCTGCTGTAACTGCCTGTGAACACACTGCCACTCATCTCAAGCAGAATTTACACCTGAATGAAAAAAAAGATGCAAGCTACTGCAGATACAGCAAAGAGTAAATGAACAGTGAGGCAGCCAGCTCCTGCAAAACAGCCATTACTGTAATTTTGATTCCTGCCTAATCCAGGATATGGGCCTACACCTAGACAGTTCAGTGAACAAAACATGACTAAGGCTACACAGCAATTACTGAAATGATAATTTACTAATTTTATTATGCTTAGCTTTTACATTCTTAAAGGGCGTTCACTTACCTTTGCACTGCAAACCCTGTCTAAAAAGCCCTTTGAGAAGCTTCTTGCAGTACTGGCAAACTGTTGGCCGTGTGTAAGAGTGAATGACAAAAGTGTGAGGCACTTTGACCTTGGACAGCAAGATCTTGTCTAGCTGGATAGGTCGTCCAATGTAGGACTGTGAATTTGATCTCTTCTCTCGGCCAGTGAATGATTCTGATGGTGTCTTTTGCTGTGAAATACATAAAACAAAGCACTTGTAATAATACTTATTTATTCACTATTAAAAGTCTTACACTCATACGTACTCAACTACAGTGAGTCATATATAATGTAAGTGGTTTGCAAAGTACTACAACATACCCCTGTCAGATTGCTTTTGGAACTCTGGATTGGCTTCAAACAATACCTTGGCCAACACTACTATCACACATTTCACATTGTGGATGAAATGGGGTTTCATTTTACATTGTTTTTCTGTTTATCAAAATGAAAACATTCACTAAAGCTTTATCAGGAAAGCATTTTGCAATCCAATATAAAACGCAAACCTTTTTCACCTCTCTTACGTCCTGTTTTGCATCAATGGCAACTTTGAAAGGTTCCATTTTTTTTTGTGTAAACTGTAAGAAAATTACTACTTCAGTCTATGTGCACACAGATTTTGATAGGAAGCAGATTAGTATTTTCTATTGCACTGATTTATTATTTTTGCTATTGCTAACCTTACCATGTTTAGATTATGAACAATAGATCACAGCAGGCACTTAAAAGCATATATAGGGAAATGTATGAAGTGAGACACACAGAGGCTAAGGTATGGAACTCAAAGAAACCCTGAATGAAGTGAGTTAATTTATTTTCTCTACTAAACTCATTTTGATGGCAATTATTCCAGAAAACAACTGACCCAGAAAACTGGCTTAAGAACTGCCCTTGAGAAGCAACCAAACTACACACACAGCTAATACGGAACAGAGAAGAGAAGGTTTCAAGATGCAGCTTGATCACTTTAAATTCAGCATTTTCTTGCATCATCCACAAAGAATATGGTAACTGAAGGCTACATAATCCAACATTGCCAGTGAGGCTGCTCTGGTCAGAGCTGTAGTACCTGAAACCTTCGACTGGTCTAAATTGAGCAAGAATTTTCCTTCAAACTAATAACATTATAGGACAGTCTTCATCTGAGAAGCCTGATTGATGCACTCCTGTCAAATCAAGGAAACATATGCAAAATGCATTGTATGAGCCAGGTCCCTATGATCGCCATAAACAAACCAGACTGAAAAAAGGATAACAAAGCATCTGTCTTTACCACAAATAGTACAAGTTTACTCCCTGAGTTTCTATGCTCTGTAAAGGACTCAGGAGTATGAAAAATAATCTAAACTAGTCTTAGTTTACAACAAAATTAAATTTACTTGATATTTTTTAATTACCATTATTGTTTGTCTAATATTGCCAAATCAGATTATATTAAGTCTTAGGAAGTCACCATGAACAGGAGTGTGGAAGGGAGGGCAGAAGCCCAGCAGGAAGGAAATGGTGAGCCCAGCTACACAGCACAAACCACACTGCCCAACACCTGCAAAGGACAGTCCTCAAAGCTTGTGGCCAGGACAAAGGCAATACAAGGAGACAGAAATACTTGAGGGTCTTCTCAGTTTTGCATGTAGAATAAGGATGGCTTTGACCCAGGCTGATGCTCTTTCAGTTTCAGTGCAGTGCCTTCCACATTACATCCTCAAGCCTGTGCTAGATAACTTAGCTGTGCAATTGTCCCTCAGTGCTCACAAGGACAGTTATATGTGAGATACGCTACATTTTAATAGAAGTATTCTTTCTGAGTAAAGTAATTCTTCAATGGCTTGACTTAATTCAAATCACTACTTGCAAGCGTTAGTCACAATGCTTCACTGTCTTTGTCTTGATTATGGACATTTGGTGGCTTTTTGCATGCAGAGACAGTATCCTCTTAAAATGTGCTTTCATTGGAAAGGAGTAAAATTTAAGAGGAAAGAGTTCCATTGCTTGCTGTCAGCATGTCACTGTAGCAAACTAACATTTCAGTTCAATGTTCTTACCACCAGAGCTATTTCTTGACAATCTTACTGTTGCCTGAAGTACAAGTGATGGAAGTTCTTAATTTACAGTGTGTTCAAATCAAGTAAGAGGTAAAGCTGAACTTCAGCTTCTCACGCATAGGAAAAGACATCAGCAGTCACTGACATGGTCTCTCTCCTGCATGTCTTGGCCTGATAGGATGAACTTGTGCTCCTTCAATCTTTCAGCCTGAGGAATGCTACTTTTGGCTTGTGCCCAGAGGTAGCAAGCAGCAGCCAGAGTATCAATCCACACCCCTCTCATGACTGGGCAGAAGTATCTCCTCCCTCTAGTCACTGATAAGTTTCTCCTTACAGTATCTTCCAAAACACCTATCTCTGGAGACATTCAAGAACCGCCTGGATATGTTCCCATGTAACTTGGTCTAGGTGATACTGCTATGGCAGGAGGATTGGAAGAGACCTTTCAGGGTCTCTTCTGATACCTAATGATTATATGATTCTATAATATTCGTCAACTTTAACATCAAGCACTCCCTGCACCAGACAGATGTCACAATTTTAATCCCCTGAAAGAAAAGGAAACCAGAAACTATCCTGTTTTCACTGCAAAAGCAAGAATCTTTTCTACAATGCACCTTCTTCTTCGCCCAGTGTGCCTGATTTGTTAGAAAGACAAATTAGTTTTTCCTGATAGTCAGCCAGACCACTGACTCAGCAAACCTGGAAACTTCCCAGGAAATGATTGCCTAACTGGATTACACCATGGAAACTACGAGCCTGCATGGCTCCAATATTAAACAGTCCTTTAGAATAATCATCCCTTCAAGGTAATCTGTACTTTAACAGCTCAGACAATGATTTTCCAAGTGACAAACAGGAAGAAATGTGCAGATATTTAAATGTACAGATGTCCAACCAAGGCAGTGACACTGATCACACTGAAAGACTTCAGCTCAATCATGTCTTAAACTATGAGAATATCTGTTTGCTTAACCCTCTCATTTTGAAAAAAATCTTTTTCTTAATTCCAAGAAGGTAGAGGTGCCAAGCTCTTCCCCAACATGGGGTATTCTGCATGACTTTTACTAGCTGATGCCTGCCTGTACTTGTTCAATTTCTTCAGAGTTTTGGAATGTCCTGAAGCTATACATGGTGAGATTTGTTAAAAGCTATCCAAGGACACGACACGACAATTCATCTACAGCAGCCAGAAGCACAAAGTCGTACAGAACCCTGTCTTTGTGGGAAGGTGACAGTCCTCTACATAACTGTTACTCTCAAAGGAAAAAATACCTCAGCAGGAAGATATTTCTTGTAATTTTTACTTTGTCGAAATCCAGAGCAAAATACAATCAAAAACCTGAAATACTGCTTCCCTGTCAACAGATTCAGCTGTTCTTATTTGACCTGGGTGAGCCTGACTGTCTTCTAGCACCACATCTACCCCTCCCAGGCATGGAAGTCACACTTCTGGGAGCTGATGAAGGGGCTAATGGGGACTAGTAAGAGTTTTATGGGTGCACAGCTGGCCTCCTCAGAACAAAGACAAGGACCAGTTCATCAATTCAGCTGCACAGGCCAGGCCAGAACATAGAACAGGCTGCTGATTGCCTGACTTTTTTAAAAAAGGTTTCAAGAGTTCAGCTAAAAATGTCCCAGAGATTCTGACAAAGTTTTAGTGAAGAGCTCATGTACTAGAAAAGTCAGAAAACAAACACTTGAGTGTTGGTGTTACATCCTCTTACATTAAATCATGCTCATGGAAGGATAGTCAAGCATCTAACCTTCACTCAGAAGAAAAGTCGTCAGACATCCTATAGTCTCCTGAACACACTATGTTTCAGAACAGTTCACAGAGAAATATCGATGCTTTGTAGGCTCAATGTTTAAAAAATAATATGATACTATTGCTTCACTTTACACTGCGATATTAAACAAAACCCACAAAACAGGTATTCCTACAGTTCAAAAATATTTGCTTTAATAAAAGGAACAAACTATCTAGTTTGTGGAAGTGTTTTAAACTAGGAAAAGTTATGTACATTTTAAAAAAACCCAACTAACTGTGCACATGAAGTTTCATTCTTAGTATTGAAGCATACTTGTTGAAGTATGCATTTCCTTCCTATATTGAAGGCAGAGGATAAAACCTTAATATGTTCATATTTCTTCACAGGAAGCTACTGCCAAATGAGGTGTTAGATATCTGTGTAACCACAGGAACGACTATGTTTTTAATGCAATGCAAATGTTGACTTTCTTTTACAAATTAAACTATGTGACTGCAATTAAGTGAATTCAAGGAAACAAATCTTCAGTTAAATATACTGAAATACCACACTCAGACTGCAATCAACTGTGTTGTCTTTCAAGGCTTCTGCACTCTTCTCTTTAAGTCAAGTGTATGATTTAATCCTACAAGCACCATAGTTAAATAGCTATGGTCTGAAAAACACTTCAGTGTCACATGTGTAAACACATCAAAGAACTGACTTCAGTACAAGCTGTTAATATTAACCTATCCACAGATGGAAATTATTATGTATCCTGTTCCTCCACTCAGACATCAATACCAGCAAACAGTGGTTTGAATGCTCTGTCTGTAACCTGCCTTATTTTCTAAAGTAATAGGAGAAGATTACTGGGTTTCAGCAGTCATTGTGTGACTTCTCAGAGTCAGGGATTTCCCAAAACAAAAGCCTTTTGTTGAGGAAGGATTTGCTAGTGCCAGCAGGCAGAGTATGGTTTACACAGCACAAAGTTTTTTTCCTTGCATTTACAGACATAAGTTCCTTCAAAAATACTAGGTTTAGTTTAATCTTGTATTACGTCCTTCATAATTTCAGTAATTTTAAGTAATAGATTATTTCCAAGTCTCTTGCACTACATTATGTACATACTGCACACAACTAATGGGGAAAAAAGCTGTCATAGCCAAGTCCAAGTTATAATTCAAGACAAATCCCTTCAGGGAATCTTTGTATAATTCTGGTTCACCATCACATACTGTTTTCCCCCATCCTATCAATGCCTCTGTGTAAACTTGTCCCATCTGATACTGTCTCCAAGCCATCCTTACCAAAGCAGTGAGAACCAGCAGGTCTTTGGGCTCAACCATAGCCACTGGGTTGGAAAAAGTTTTGGCAGTGGACAGAGGAGGTCTAGACAAACCAGTTTGGTGAAGTCTGCCTAAACAGAGGAAGTCTGGGTGCAGCTGGATGTGACTAATGCAGAAAAGCAAGCTTATCTATTAGAAGGAGAAGCACCACTCAAGCATCTTTGGGCCAGGCAAGTGGAGACAAAAGATTTCACTGATTGCTTCTCTTCCTCAAAATATAAACTGAACATCAGGATTTTCACAGACTTTTGATATCATCTCGTCCAAACATTAACCTAACTATACCCACCACTAAACCATGTCTCTAAGCTCTAGATCTCCACAACTTTTAAACACATTCAGGGATCACGATTCAGCCCCCTCCCTGCGCAGCCTGCTCCAAAACCTGGCCATCCTTTCAATGACATTTTTCTTGAGTCTAACTAAATTTCCCCTGATGCAACTTGAGGGCCATTTCCCCTTGATTTACCACTTGTGACTTTTGAGAAGACACCAACATCCACCTCTCTGCAACCTCCTTTCACATCGCTGTATTATGTCACAAGCCCCAGCACTTACGTGAATGATAATTTGATAATAGATATCTATTTTTGTTGAGTTGTTTTTACCTTTAGTATGTTTTAATATTTAAAGCAATTCTACAAAATAAAGTAAAAAATTATACCTAAAGACTGCAGAATTACCTTAAATTCCTATTTATGTATTTACTATGAATGTATGATTCACTGAAGTAATGATTCTCAGTTCTGTTCAGTGCATGACCAGGTGATTCTGACACCAAATCAATGTAAATATCGCTTAGGAATGGTTTAGTTCACAGAGTATCTTCTGCACTTATTTTTAAATAACATCTAGATTTTGAACCTCAAAACATTTCCAGGAGCATCCCCCCAGGAACAACACAGTGGTTTTTATTAAACAAATGGGCACAGTGAAAATAAGTTCCTATTAGACTAAGAGGCATGTGCAGGGTACATCACTGAGGCATAGAAGAATACCTTGTGGGTGACAAGAATAGGACATAACTATGAGTGCTATTAATTCAGTTAGCTTGAGTGTCTTTCTTCAAGAGGAAATATTAATTTTGCCTCTGAGGATCTTTGGTCTAATGAATTCAAGCCATTAGAAAAGGACTTCTATTAATTACAACTGGCTTAGGGCGGGACACTGCTCTCAGCTGCAACATCCTAGTTCTTCTGTAGCCCCTCCATCAAGAGCTCTTTTATTGCAGTCCAGTGAGCTGGGGAAGCATGAGGCTCTATAGGGACTACAGCTGGGAAAAGTAGGTGCAATAGTCTAAAGGCATTAGACAGTGGGAATTTCTGAGTCACTGGCAACAGGGACTGTTTATATCATTTGCATATGAGCAAAGAGCATCTGTATTAAGAGCTGGGTATAAGAGAAGAAAGAGAAATGGCCATCTACAACTCAAGACAATTCCCTCCTAAAGAGTCTACTGTCCTAGTTCTGCAAAATCAGTCTTCTATATATAACTGAAAAGCCTCAAGCCAGCTCTGCTTACAGTAAATCTACAGAGGCAGGCAACACCTGGTGCTTTGTGTTCTCTCAGTGATAACCAGAAGTATTTACATTTTAAATTATTTAGTAGAAGATAATTACTAAATCTTCATTGAATGGAAAAGATAATCTGTAAGTAACTCTGTAATAGTCCACTTACCTGTGCCCCGTTGAGACACAGAATTCCTATTTTAAATGCAAAGCTCAGTTAGGCTTTTTCTGAGAAATCACTTCCAATGCATCTATGAAATTACCTTCACATATTAACATCCATCGCTTTTAGAAGAATAATTAAGACTTACCAAAATAATGAAAAGTATATGAAAACATATCTAAATAAAATTCTAGCATGTCATAGAAAAGTATTTTGAAGTAAAAACACAGATGGCTAGCATTTGCTTTTTCAAAAAAAACCCACAATTGTTTTTCCTCCAAAGATTTCTGGTTTTTTTCTTTACTGCTTTTAGTCACCATTAACACCATCTAGATTGATGGATTTACCATTTTTCAAACAGCACATGCTTAGAAAAAATTATGTCAGATATTACAAAACTCTGTACTCCAATTCACCCTTAAATTTGGGCTGTGAGGAGAAACAGTATTGATATTCCTGTTGAAATCAAGGTAGCCCACACCTACTGTCCTCCCCTCAACTATCCACAGCGTTCTGTCTTCATAAAAGGTTATCGGATTAGTCAAACAGGATTTCCCTTTGGTGCATCCAGCTGACTACTCCTGATAACCTTCCTTTCCTTGCGGTGCTTTGAGATGGTGCCAAGAACATGCTGTTAGTATATTTTTATGGGCATTCTGCGGGGGGGTAATTCTGGGCTACACTAGTGTAAGTTATTTCTTTCAATGAGAGAGATGTTTGGCCATGACAATCTTCATTTCCTGAGAACAAAATATTCCTCAGATAAATTACATAGTATTTCTAAAAGGGAAAAAGTTTGCAAAGCCTGCTCTTCTTTGGCTGCATCTCCAATACATGCTGCAACAGAAAGATGCCAACTTCCCATAGACTCAAAACTCTCTGAAATTTAAAGCACACAACAAACTTAATTGGCTAATCTGTAATGAAAGACAAAGAGGACAACCTTGGACATGAAGTGCCTATTAAATAAAAAAGGGATTGTTTTCTCATGTAAAAAAGGGGACCATTTTCTCATTCTTTTCTAGCTATAACTCCCGCTTAGTTGCACAGTGTTCATTGTTATTTTCACAGAAACACAGAATTCTTGCCTTCCTTTTTAATGTAATCATATTCTGAACAAAGCCACCACACTGTGCTATGGTACTGAATTTTTTTGCTGGTGAGCACTTGAAGGTCAGATTTATTTATCTTAAAATACTATGTTAGTCCAGTAAATTCCCAATGTTCTGAAAGTGAATTTAAAATTATATTCCCATATCTCTCTGTCAGTAAAATAAGTGCTTCAGATCAACCATCGATCTCTATTCATATCTAAGACATGAAAAAGCCACTTTTCCATCCAAATACTTTAATGTTAGCTAATTTCACTGACTAGTATAAGAACTAAGACAGACACTTTGGACTTCGGAGCTTCACACTGGGTATACTCCTAAGAGAAAAACAAATGCTCTTGACTTCTGGTGATTATAATACACTAATCTGATCAAATTCCTGCATTTCTTCATATTGATAATCATGAAAGAGGGTGTTCCTGATGGGACTAAATTCAGTACATACCTCATAGCCAGGGCTGACAGGAGACTGAGATAGCAAATTGGAAAGAAGAAAACAAAGAGAACAATGAAATAAGGAGAGGGAAAAAAGAAAGAAAGTCATGTTACTTTAGAAGCAAGCACCGACATGCGATTATTTTATACTCCCATTTTAGCTTATAGACTACAACACAAAAGAACTGCATTTGAGTAATGAAAGTTAAAAATCTGGGTTATGTAGCAGCGCCCTGGTTGTTTTTAACACTTCTTTTGATTACTTCTGTACTATTAAGTTAATAATAAAGTTTTTAAAAAGGGATATTGGCCATTTTTATTATTTGGAGTTAGATTTTTCAAACTGTACTCAAATATAGTCCCAGTCAATGTTCACCGCAAACTAAAGGCATTACTGGCTAATGAAAACAATTATAACCAAACTGCAAAATGTGTCTGTGTGTGGTGGTTCCCTGGGAAAGGATAATTAAAGTTCCCTTTGCAGGATTTCACATTATCCTGTCTCAAAGATTTTTCAAATGCCAACATTTCATAAGTTAGGGCATAACTTCTTCATTCTTCCAGAAGCCATGCTTACACGCTAAATTTATTACCACCAGCTAAAGTTGGCTTTTTTTTTCACAAAGCATTGACAAAAAAGTTCTGAAATCACAACTTAAATAGTTCCATCTATGAAAGATGTCCAAGAAGTCCTTCGTTCTCAACTGCTCTGACTCTACATAGTTAATAGGTTTGAAAAATACGAATAAAATAAATGCAATTAAAGAATGAACAGATTGAATTCAGTGGTCCCAATCAGAGATTGTATTTTGTTACCAGCGCTTTAAGTGCCACATCAATAGTAATAATGAATGACAATTCTGCGAACAAAGCTTATGCTTCTACTATATTCACACAGATTGTGGAGAAATGAAACACATTCCAAAGTGCGTGTTTTGATTGGTACCACAGTATTAACTGCCATAAAACTTATCTCACAAGCGCTGCAGAGGAATGGAGTCCAAAGGACAGATTTGATGCAGGAGAACTGGCAAAGCTTGTGCACATTTGAATAAAGCGTAAAAAAATGGAACACACTCAATACAAAAAACCCCCAAACAAATGACATGCAGAAGCCATATTGAGAGCACAGCTTAAAATCTAGTAAATAATGCTATGATTTCCTGATATAAAAGTGAAATTGGAAATCTGTGTCATATCTCTTGGCTAATGCCCATCCCTGTACCTACTATAAACCAATTTTCTTTGTGCATGCACACCTGTGTGATGTCCTGAATCACTGCCACAGGTACACAGATGATCATGAGCTCCTGGAGAGGCACAGCCCACTGTATATGTGAAACACTGTATTTCTGCACTGCTAATTTTAGTATTCTCAACCATTTTAAAATATGTAGCTTTGCAAAACAGGTATTGCATATTAAGAATGGATCAGCCAGTGGTATGGCCACACAATTCAAAACGGTTTTAGGTTGAAATTTTTTTGCTATCTTGCAATGTGCAGTGCAGTAAACTACAGAGTACAACACACGCTTTTAACAAAAATTCCTCCAACAGTTCAGAATTACAACTAGCCTCCCTCAAAATTTTCTGTCCTGCTCTGAATGAGGCAGCATTTGTGAAACAACTTGCTGAGAATTATGAATAGTCTGCAGACATTTGTTGCTGCAGGTTTTGCAGAACTTTTCTCATTGAGCACTTAACTCATTTATGCAGCTTTTCAATTAAAAATACAGATTCATAATGTTAACCTTAATTTCCAAGTAGCTTTTAGGCTAATGATAATCAGTAGCATAAGTACATAATTATGGTTCATAGATGGTTCTGCATATAACACCAGGTCTACATAATTTGCAATAATGTCCTTTTAGTATGTCAAGTTTAATAATTTTGATATTCTAATTGAGAGGAAAACATGATAATTGTTGTGTGTACTTATAAATCCTTTCCTCTCTTTTAAACCTTACAGTTTTCAAAACTTTCACTTAGGAGTGGATTCATTTACACACAGTGTAGATCCTTACCTATTCAAGTATATTATGACCATGAGTGCTAAAAGGAACAAATATGTCAAAGATAAAAAATAAATATCATTCTAGTCTGCTCCAGGACTTACATTTTGTTCTCTGAAGGTTCATTTTCATGATGGAAAAACTGCTGTATTAGTGAATATACAAGTATACCATGTATTTATGTGTGTCTGTATGTACACTGTACGTCTGCATGTACACCCTCACAGATATATATAAACATACACATTCACCACAAAGATCTGTTTAAGGAATAATGAAGATTTCTCCTCCTTTCTTCTGAACACTTACAAATATGCTAAATACTCAGGCTCCAGAGAGACAACTATAGATCTGACTATGACAGACTATGTCAGCTTGATACTGACACCGGGTAATGGTGTTCCATTAGGAAAATCTTTTCTATATTGGAAACCAATGGACATAATGGTCCAATAGTGAAGGCATTAAACTTCTTCCAGAGAAGACTTCCTCCAAGATCCAATTCCTCACATTAGCAATAAGTGGAAAAATTAGACCTTCAAAACACCCTACTTCTTGACAAAGAGAAGAGATTCTGAGGAGTATCAGAAGTGACACATACCTTAAAACCACACACCTTAAGCTGGTGACCTCCCTTTTACAACAAGAAGCAGTGATTTATAATTTACATACCACCCTTCTCTGCAATCTGTAACAGGCAAAACCAGATCCTATAGCACTAAATGACATTGCTTCTTATCAGCAACACCCATGGCCTGTATAGTTAGGGAATCCCATACCAGAAGGGCTTCTTCTGAACCGCTGGGCGAGGGTTCTGCAGAAACAGTCCGAACACTGCTGAGTCCTGTTAGGGACACGTTTGACAGACGCCTTTTCCTTACACCGCTGCAATTGTTAGGGATTTTAAATGCACATCTCTTGTGGTAATTTAGACCACATCCTGAAAAGAGAAATTAAAGACCTGATTATTGCTTATTACTGGAAAAATCAAATAATTATATTTTTCCCAGAAATACAGGAATCCAAAACCACCATTATTAAATATTTTTCCTCTTCTTAGCTAGTTCAGCTCCTTTATTTGATGATTTTTTAGAAAAACTCTATTACAATCTCCAAAGAGTTATATCTACAACTGGGGATTTTCATTTGATTATTCAAAATCTGTAGTCTCAGTGCAGGAGATAACTGTCATCGGCACTGGGAGGCAAGAAAGTCTTTCACTGCAAATGGTATAATCCATTGGATGTAGTCTGCCAGGAGTCTGTAGCAAATGAGAAAAGATACCTGCTGTAACCTCTTATGGTCTGAAAGTTAAACATTCAGAACTAATATGGTATAGAATGAGATACAGACTCATAAAGAAACTGTACAACAGAGAAAACCTTTTCAGTAAAATATACACAGACCCACTGGTTTTCATTTAAGGTTACGGAGCCATATCTAAGAGGGCTCAGAACAGTTAAAAGTTTAATTCTTTAATTGGTTAATTTTTTTCATAGTTATTACTGTCTCTACCTACTGGGTTTTTTTTCTGCTGCCTAATAAAGCAGCAGCATAGGCAGCATGAGTAAGTGGAATGGACAGGTCTCTTACCGAGACTGAAAAACCCTGTTTCACTGCAGCTTACCTTCACATTTGAGTCCCTGACGCACCAGCCCCCACAGCATTTCTCCACAGTGGTCACAAAAGGCTGGCGCTCGATAGGAATGCACAAAGAGAGCATGAGGCCGGATTTGGAAGTCTTCGAATGTGGCTGAAGCTGTTAACAAGAAGACGATTTGGAAAATTAATGAAATCAGTGACATCACTAATATGCTCCACAGACAATTAGAGAGACCTGGTGAGACAGCTCGCATCACTGGAATGTGGTCATGGATGGCTATGTCCTTTTCAGGAGAGACAGATCAGCAAGGCAAGCTGGTGGAGTTGCTCTTTACACAGGAGAGCAACTGGAGCGTATTGAGTTCTGTCCGGGGAAAGATGAAGAGAGAGTTGAGTTTGTGGCGCAGATCAAGGGGCAGGCTGCCATGGGTGACACTGTTGTGGGTGTCTATTACAGGCCACCAGATCAGAATGAGGAAGTTGATGAGGTCTTCTACAGGCAGCTGACAGCAACCTCACAGCTACAGGCCCTGCTTCTCAAGGGGGATTTTAACTACCCTGGTATTTGCTGGAAGACCTACTCAGTCAGCCATCCACAGTCCAGGAGATTCCTCCAGTGCATTGGTGACAAATTCCTGATGCAAATGGTGGAGGAGCCCACTAGGAGAGGAGTGCTGCTGGATCTTGTACTCTCCAACAAGGAGGGTCTGGGTGAAGCAGTGAAGGTTGAGGGCAGCCTTTGCTGCAGAGACCATGAAATGGTGGAGTTCAGGGTCTCATGTGGTACGAATAGAATATCTAGCAGAATCACAACCCTGGACTTCAGGAGGGCCAACTTCGGCTGTTTCAAGCAATTGCTAGGGGAAATCCCATGGGACAGGGTACTG
>VZRI01003148.1:669467-703607 GCA_013397515.1 Upupa epops
AGAGGAGCCTGCCTTGGTTGATGAGGACTGCGTTAGGGATGTGTTGAGCAAACTGTAAGTACATAAATCCATGTGCCCTGATGGTATGTACCTGCACATGCTAAGGGAGATGGTATGATTCTATGGTATGGCACTTCATCACAGAACAAAGTGAAATTCCCACTTCACAGTCACAATGAACTTTGAATTTTGTACTGGCTGTTACAGTGTCTTTAAAAAGTTAAAAGGGTGATGAAATGTCTGCAATCAACAAAATACCATTGCACTACAATGACCACAGAAGAAAGAATTGCTTTCAGAAACATGAAACAGTAATTTCTCTGAGAACGTTTTTCCAGTAAAACTCGGGACGAGTGTGTCCAGAGGAGGCCACCAAAATGATCTGGGGAATGGAGCATCTCTCATATGAGGACAGGCTGAGAGAGTTGGGTCTGTTCAGCCTGAAGGCTCAGAGGGGACTTTCTTTTGAGGGGAGCCTACATGCAGGCAGGGGAAGGTCTATTCAAAACAGTTTGTATGGATAGGACAAGGAGCAATGGGCTCCAGCTGGGACAGATTTAGGCTCGAGATGAGAAAAAAGTTCTTCAGTGTGAGTGTGGTTGATGGCTGGAATGGGCTGCCTGGGGAGATGGCAGGTGCCCCATCCCTGGAATCATTTAAGGTCAGGCTTGATGAGGGTCTTAGCAACCTGACCTAGGTAGAGATGTCTGCTTGTGTAGGGAGGTTGGACTAGATGACCTCCGGAGGTCCCTTCCAGCCTGAAGCATTCTATGATTCTATGATACCAGCATACTAAACTTCCATCAGAAATTGAGAGAGTTCAATCCAATGTTGGATACTGTTCAAAATACCTTTTACAGCCCTGTCTCACTACACATGAAAGCATAGATACATAAAATGAACACAGTCACTGAAGATATACTACAGTTCCTTAGACAAGCAAAGGAAAACGGATCAAAATTGCACCTTTTCAGCTGACCTTTGGTATACTTGATTCAGCAGTCTGTGTCGGTATCCATGAACTAACTGCACAAGTTGAAAGTATAGAACAGTTTTAAAACATGTAATTATATGTCCAATCATCAATAAAGACTAAAACATTGCACAGAAGACTACTACACACTCTTCACAACGATGTGAGCATCAACTAGCCTAACAGTTGCAGAAGCTACAGGAGCTACTTAAAGGTCCTAATGTAAACGACAGAAACAATGACAGTGTTTTAAGATATGTTTTAGTAGAGGAAGGCAGCCAGTACTACAACACTGTAATGACTTTTTTTGTATCAGATAAGTACAACATACATCAAGCCAATCTAATGAAAAACATGTGATCTCATTCAGACTGTCGGTTCAACAGGGGATTGAAGTGTGTGCTCACCCTTCACAGATAGCGAGATCAATGAACTAGGAATGTAACCACTTAATAGAACTGCTTTTTCTCCCAACGGAAATACAGTCCTGATTTACAATTGAGAAGAAAAAGCTCCATGTTTTTTAATGGTTCTATTCAAATGAATTCCTAAATGATCCAGATACCCTTTGCCCCTGGCTTGATCCTTGTGTTTTAATGAAAAAAGCACAACAACCTCCTTACTAAATAAGAAAATGCTTTCACTAGAGTAGGGTATGCTGTGCACAGAAGTACTGCTTTTAGGGAAAACTTTTCCAAATATCATAGAATTATAGAACCATTAGGGATCAGAAGGGACCTCAAAAGATCATCCAGTCCAATCCCCCTGCCACAGCAGGATCACTTAGACCAAGCTGCACAGGAATGAACATGTCCAGGCGGGTCTTGAACATCCCCAGAGATGGAGAATCCACAACTCCCCTGGGCAGCCTGTTCCAAAGCTCTGTTACCCTCACTGTGAAGAAGTTTCTTCTGATATTTCTATAGAACCTCCTCTGTTCCAGCTTGCACCCACTGCTCCTTGTCCTGTCACCAGATGACCTTGAGAAGAGCCTGGCTCCATCCTCCTGACACCCACCCCTCACATATTTATAGACATGGACGAGGTCACCTCTCAATGTCCACAGAAAAATATGTTTCTTGTCCAACCAGTCCAGGGATCTTTTAACAGAGGAGTTAGGAATATTATCACAAAAGTAGGATCCAACTACTCCAATGGTATCAAACCTTTTATTAATATTATTATTGTTATTATTAAAAGAAACCTCCTAAAAGTTTAACTCAAAATTTAGTTTTCTTTCCCCAGAATTATTCTGTTCCTAGTTCTCATGTTAAGCCATGTTACAACACTTAATTCATTGCAGCAGGGCTTGGTAAAACAATTTGATGTGTCAGAACATTCTGAATGAGAAACAAAATAGGTTTGCATTCACTGAACAATGTTAGGCCAGGCAATTATTTTCAGCCTCAAGGCCTCCCAAAAACACAAAGATACTTATTCAAGTTTACTATTTTTCATTATAGCTTATTATATTTTCCATATCTTGAGCACTATCTGGGCTCCTCAGTTCAAGAGGTACACAGAACTGCTTGAGAGAGTCCAGCACAGAGACACAAAGATGATGAGGGGAGTGGAGCATCTGCCTGATAAGGAAAGGCTGAGGGAGCTGAGTCTCTTTAGCTTGGAAAAAGAGAGACTGAGGGGTGATATCATTAATGTTTATAAATATGGAAAGGGAGGGTGTTAGGAAGAAGGAGCCAGGCTCTGCTCAGCGGCATCCAACAATAGGGCAAGGGGAAACAGATGTAAGCTGGAATATATGTTCCACATAAATATAAAAGAAATGGCTTCACATCTGACAGAGCACTGGAATGGGCTGCCCAGGGAGGTTGTGGAGTCTCCTTTTCTGGAGACATTTAAAACCCACCTGGACTGTCCCTGTGATCTAGGGCTCCTGGTCTGTCAGGGGGATTGGACTAGATGATCTTTTGACGTCCCTTCCAATCCCTAACATTCTGTGATTTTGTTTTCTTTCCAAACTACAGTGTTCCAGCTCACCATTAAGGCAATAATCTGCAATGGCAATGTTCTTCTTGGTACACTGAAAACACAACTCCTCAGAATGCATTTTAGATTCTGAATAGAAGTGTTATGGTTTTACATTCTCTAAGACTTAAAGTCAACCGTCTCTCCTGTGCACAGAGACAGATGAAGCAGGAAATTCAGTTTAGCTTAGTAATTTAGATAATGGATTAAAAATATGTTCATGTATCTTTATATTAAAACACTGGGTTCTGAGAAAAGTGAATACCATTATCTCTGTAGAGACAACTGTGAAATTAAAACCTCCTATAGGCTGTTCTGCCTTAGGGACTTGATCATGTGGCTGCCTTCCTGTGTCCTGAATTCAATTCCATCTGAAGCTGTTGAGTGGATGGAAGGTGCTACAACATTAAGTAAGTAGTGGGGTTAAATACCAGCAGGAATGAAAAGTTCTGAAAGTTATGCTTAGCAGCTCCAAAAACTATAGAAAAATCATGGAAAAGTAGGAAACACTTTGAGGGAGCAGTGAAGAATTGTTCAAGTCCACCTTTTCTTTGGAGTGATAGGGCTGAAATACAGGTGTCCTAACTAGAGGACATAGCCCATGGTTTAAAGATATTCCTAGACATCACTCATAGAGTTAAGTCACCATTAAGTTAAGAGAACAACATACTACTAGATGCAGAACACAAATCTGTTAGTTGAAAAGGTAAGTGAATCAAGATCTAAGACGCTCACAGCATTATAAAACAACAACAAAGCAATGGTAAAGATAAGCACTGATAAATATTTTTCTTCTCCATTTTAATACTCTTGGCTGAATAAACTGAACTGATATTTTATATAACGATATATTTTAAAAGTTGTGTCATTTTACACTGACATGATAATTATTTTACAAGGGTGGAAAGATGCATTTTATTTTAAGAAAGCTTTACATTTGGCGAGTACTGCAGAACACAGCAAGAAGAGGAATATGAAACATCATCCTTTCTCCTTCTTTTGAAATTGGTTTGGCAACACACCACTCTGTTGAAAGACATGGAAGTGTTTTGAGTTTTAATTTTTGAGGTAAAAATAGTGTTTTTCTATGTTAACGTATTCTCATCAGGCTCTGCAGACAGCACTCTGTGCTCTTCTCATAGAATGACGTTCACAGAAACTAGTGTGTCATTAGACCTTGATCTGGAAGAACCATGTTAACCAGCAAGTTACACACATCTTTATCCTGTGGGAATATAGATAACACATATTTCTTCTGCTATCTGTATGGCCAGTTGACGGTCTATGCTTCCATCAAGCACAGCTTCAATTTTCAGAGCACTTAATTCCAGAAGATGAATTAAGTTATTTTTTCTAAACCTTCCATAATTTTGTAATTTTTATACATTTTTAAATGACACATCTCATAAGGTCCTCGCTGAGGACTAACAATCAAAGTTTTATTGAATGAAAAAACAAAAACCCTGCTGATGAAGAGAAAGATATGCATATTTTTTTTCTAATTAGATGGAGACCTTTCTTATTAACACAAAAACTTCTCTAATGTCAGACTATCATTTTGCTTTGACAAGAGAACTGGTGCTGTGAAGACAACTTTGGGGCTTGTACATAAAATTGTGCACTAAGAAAAGAAGGTTTTCCAAAAATGCCTACAAGTATGTCCTGAAAAACTTGCTACTCTGCAGAAAAGTTTGCAGTATTATATTCTGAATGTGATACTGCTACACTGTTAACTGTCAGGCTAACTTGTCATCATCTATTTAAACACTCCTAGTATCACCAAAACACAGGCATTGAAACTACAATAGTTTTGACAAGACTATTTTGTCAAGTCTGCTAATGACTTGGCTGTTAACGGCCAGTACTCCTGGTACTGGGCTCAGGAGTAGATCTGTCACTCAGCACAGCTGGACATGAGAACAAAAAGCCATTGCAACTCACAAAGGCAAGGTCCTGCTTTCAGAGAAAAGCAAATGATCATTTCACATTCCAAAAGGGTTTTGGACTATTAGCAAAGGTGAGATCCTGCTGTTACGAGCAACAGAGCTTCACATCTATGGAAGCTGTCATCTAGCACCCACATCTCTCATAACAGAAGAAACCATCAACCACATGATTAGAAGTGTCTTGCAGCTATGAAAAGACCAGCTAACCTCTCAATTTGGAATGGCTTCGAGAGTAATGTATCCTACTGATTTCCCACAGGCGCTCCTAACCGAGCCTTTCCTGCAAGAACTGCTGGCATTCACTTAAAAATAAATATATCATTATACATCATTCCACTTCAAGCACTCATCAGACCATGTTAGTTCATAACTGGATGCACAATTTCACTGGGTTAAGAGAAAGGAAAGCATTGTATTCTTTTTACTATTCAGTCTTGTCAGTCAAAGACAGTCTGAGTTATCAGAGACCTATCAAAGCCAGCAGAGCCAGGGCAGCTGATACATACTAGATTTGATCTCTGATCACCACCTTGAAATTTTATTTAAAAATTAAACTATGATTATCGAGAGACTAATGCATTATAGAAATTAATTCCTAAAATCTAGATGTGTTCAGATGTGTAATCTCACTCTTTGGTTTTGCCCGCTCTGAAGTAAGGAACTTTGATGTGGAAAATGGATCTCATGGGCTTTCTGGATATGTATGTGTGTAGTTGAGCACTCCAAATTTTACACGCAGGAAAATCTTTCTAAACCAGTAAGTTTCATATTGTTTTCATTACCTATTCTTGCTTTACCCCAATGTTTTAGGTGAAACAGTAGCCTAAATTCTGAATGCTTACAGTTGGCAAGTAATTGTCAGGGATGGACTAGAGTAATTAGATTAGAAATGCCATTAGATTAGCAGCACCGTGAGATTGGGGGTCTAGAAAGAAAAGAAGGTGAAAAAGAAAGATTCCAAAAGAAACAGTCATCTTTTCCAGAACAGGTGCTGGAAGGTGGAAGATAAAGATCCTGCTTAGAGCCAACACATTGGAAGTAGGGTAAGATACCAGAGATAAAGAAGATGGAGAGCACGGAATGTCTATGCATTTTAGTCAGTGATACTCAAGACTGGAAGCTCTAGGCTGTGGCACAACAGTCATGAGAATTACTTTATCCCCAGCTTCCCCTGACCAGCAGCTACCTCCTTACTGGGAGGGGCAGCGGGGAGCTAGCAAATGGCAGGCAGGGAAAGGAGCAAATGAGCCAGAACGAGAAGCATCCAAATCAAGTAAAAGTTCTGATCATAGTTCTTAAATAACTCCTAGTATCCAGATTCACATGGACTGGTATTTACATTGTCACAAACCATTGACAATCATTTGTCCAGTGCTAGTGCAGACTTGTAAGGAGACTTTTAATAAAAGATTAAAGTTTATGAGCCAACATGCTTGACTCATCTGTACATTCTGAAAGTGTAAAATTCCATTTTAATGTACTTCTGTTAATTTGAGAATGACTCCCCAGTTTTAAACCTACAAACTCTACAGCACAGTAGGGTTTACATGTATTTGAAATCCCAGCACAAAATTATTCATTCATTTACTCATTTTTCACTGAAGTGGATAAAACAGCAATAGCTTAGTTCATGGATTCAGGCCCCATTGATCATAAAATCACATCACAGAGGTATAAATTAACGTATGCAAACAACATTAAGATCTCCACGAGTTTAGTGGCGCTGTTGATGCAGTGTTCATCTCTGTCTACTGGCAATGTGAAGCAACTAAAAATGAAAAAAACCAAAAAACAATCCCTCCTTTTGCTCCCTTTCTATGTTCAAACTGATCTAAATTACAATTATAAAGTAAACACTACAAGTCGTCTACATTTTTATTTCTACAACTTTATTTTGTGCATTTAAAATTTTTTTTTCCCAAATATTCTGAAAATAAATCAAGTGACAAATTACATGGTCACTACCAGAATTACACATCTCAAAAAGAATGAGTAGCACTTACAAAACTTCAGGTCTCCTTCAAAAGGTTAGGAAAATGGCTCGTTAATATGGTGACTAAATGCTAATGGCTAAAACTGTCCATGGTGAACAGATCCTGTGAGTATAATGGAACTGGGAGAAGTGCACGAAGACTGGAGGAAAGCAAATATCACTTCTACCTTCAAGCGGGAGGACTCAGGGAACCACAGGTCAACCAGCCTCATCTCGAGCCCTGGGTAGGTGATGAAACAACTAATGCTGAGAATGACTACCCAAATATGATTTAGTGCCTGCCTGCCCAATAATGCTTTCTTCAGGACTCAGGTCTTCGACATCTGACCATCAGAGAGAATTATTATTTTCTATAACCACTGCATTTTCTCAACTCCACTTTAATCTTTCTAGAAGAAGACCAGAAACAGGAGAAGAGAACCTAACTATGCTATGTAAATGGACAATTTGCATAGGAAATGCCCAAGATGACATAAGTTGGAAAAAATAAAGTACTTATTACTCTAAACTGCGGTTAAATATTTTTTAAATGGATTACAGCAGGAATGACTCAACACGGAAGCATCTCCCATGCCTGGCCAGCTACATCTGAAGGTCAAACAGATAAGCAAAGTGCTTAGACAATATATGGTTTCTCTACTGAAGATAACAAAAGTGTTCTACTGCCTTTATTAGTTTACTCAGGATTTCACCCATTTGCATAAATAAATGAAACTGAAATTACCACTGGAAAATGGTTATACAGGTATCCTCACTTGACATTCTGCGTTGTGCTTCTGTAGGAGAGACTCAAAAACAAGTATGGTAAGAGAAGCACTGACAGATGAGAAAAACCACTGGAGGCATGGAAGAGACTTCCTTATAAGGAGAGACTGAAAGGCTGGAATTGTTTCATTTGGAGAGGAAATGAGTAAGATTTTACTGGATTCAAGAGAAGGAAGCCAAAAAAACAAAGCAGGAAAAAAATGTAACCCCTGTAGTATAACCTTCTGCAGCAACAAACTAGACTGATAGTATTCTTCACGTCCCAAGAAGCAAGCAAGCTCTCCAAACTTCTTTATGGCAAAAATTACACTCTAATTAGGTTAACAGAAACAGTCTTGGCGCCTCTTTAAGAGGTGGAGCGAGCCAGGTTTCAGTCAGAGTGACGAAGTCTCCAGCCTTGAGTCATACTGCCATCCAGATATAAAAATCAGCAGACTGCAACCTGTGGCAGTTCCTGACTCTCTTCCTCCTTAGTTTCCATTTCGAATTGTTATATTCCCCAGGGGAAAGCAGATTGCTTGTTTGTGTTCAGACCTGCTTTAGCTACAAACCTCAAGCACTTCCTAGAAGAAAATGTGTATCTTAGCACAAAGGGTTGCAAACATCATTTGCTGGAAACAACCATGAGACTGTTCATGGCTGCCTGTGCTTTCAAAATACCAAAGCCAGCAGTCAGCCAGTGAAAGCAAATTCAACAAGATTAACAGTGACATTGAAAGATACGTATTTTCACTTAAGCCACATTTAATTTGAAACCTACTGGAGCAGTAAGTTACTGAGACCCTGAATTCAGAGAGACTCTCCAAACAGAACAATTTCTTTTCCTGACCTACCCAAGCAGTGCAGAATACACTGTTGACAGGCTTGCAACACAACTCCTGTGATGGGCAAGTTATTTCAAGGTGATTTACCTTTATTTTTCATTATGCTTCTCTCTGAATAATTTGCAGATTGCTGCAGACTCATCACTATCAATTAATACACTGATACAAATGTTTGGTCCAGCAGATATTGGTCAAAGACTGTCAAACCAATGTCCCAAATAAAAAGCTGTACGACAAATCAGTTTTCTGCTTTAGGCAAGGTTTGCTCCCCAGTATGTGTTATAGCTAGTGAAAATGAAGTGAGAGAGATAGTTACTTGAAGGGCATGGAGTCTGCTGAGGAAAACAGGAATCTTGATGTTTTGGCAGTTTTATGATTAGACTGTGCTGGTAGCAGCAAAAACTGAAAGAATATGAAGAAGTGAGGAAAGGAGAAAGATGATTTCAGTTTTCTTAGTGCCATACTCAAAACCCTCAGTTTAAACTTCTTAGAGGTGAACAATAATTTTTTTTTCTAAATATACAACTTCAAATGAACCTTCAGCACTGGTCTCCAGAATGGGGTGCATGCATCCCTGCTGTGCACAAGCAAATACATTAGTGTGCAGGAAGAATATATTTGAACTTTAGCAACACATGTAAGATATACAGAAACAAATACATATTGTGGGTCTATGCTGGAAACAATTTAGTGATGGAGTGCACAATACATGAACCTGGAGACTGCTGATTTAAAGAACTCTGCCACTCTAAGAAAAGCTCAAATACTACTAAGAAATAATTTATAGCCATGTCCAAGTTTCATACACCACAGAATAAATGAAGACTACGTAGATGAAATGAATTTGTAAACCAGTCACAGAGCTGATTCATCCTTTGATGGAAATGCACTTTGCTGTAAAACACCCTTCTGTTTTCTCCTTTAATCAATGCTTTTTTAATAACAATCATTTCATATTCATTCAAAATGTTAATCAGAGGACACCATCACATTAGAAGTCCAAATGAGCATAGAAACATCATAGGACATTGTAGCTCAAACTCCAAGTTTCATTCATCACCTCAAGTTCTTCTGAAAAAGGATCAGCTGAAGTTGGGGCTGCTGAAGTGTCATACTTGAACAGTCTATTGAGCTACTGTTACTAAGTGGGTTGTGTTAGACTCAGTCAAAATGATAATGTGTCAAACCTGTGCATCATACTAAGAAAAATGAGCAAAAATGAGAAATGAGTGAGAAAGGCAAAAAATAAATTGTCTCATCCAAGTGAAAACAAGGTGCTTTGAAGTCAGGTTTCCAGTGCTAGTGATGGACTTGAGGAAGTTAGGTTTACGGTTAGACTTGTTGATCTTGAAGGTCTTTTCCAGCCTAAATTATTGTATGATTTGTGTAACTTCTCACAAAGAAGATCCATCTTCACTACCACTGGTAGTTTTTTAAACATTTAGTTGTAATATTGTTTATGATTACTAACTAATGAAATTTTAACAATGACTTCTCAAATCCTGACAGGGTTAAAAAATTTTACCTAGAAACAGTGGTAATTTTGCTCCCATGAAGAAATAAGCAGCTTGCTTTCTTGCAATCCACCTTCACAATATCCTGTAATTATTTCAGATTTTTCTGCTGCGGAAATAATTGTTAAATACTAAAAAAACCTAAAAAAAAGACACAAGGAAGAATAACTAGCATGGTCTGTATTTCTGTAAGAGCAGCAGAAGCAAAGTTGACACAGTAACTGTTTCCCTACTAGCAATTGACTGTTGTATATCATCATACTCAGTGTGTACTGGAAATGATATAGCCAGGGAATACAGGGAAGGGATGTTTATGGGATATGAGGTGTTTTCATTCTATTTTTACCTATATCTTCCCACAAGAGAAAGAACAGTAAGACAAGACAGAATAGGGAGTTCTGCTAAAGCAGAAAAAATATTAATCTTGAAGTCTGCATCCAGAAGGTATGGATTGTAACACTCTAGAGCTGAAGAAAAGACAATGAAGTACATATAAACAACATGAAAGAATCTTTTAGCCCGAATAACTTCACACACATTTATTTGAAATTCAGGAAGGATGTAGGCTAATGAACAGTGTGGGGCACAAAATCAATGCACTGTAACCTAATCAGTCAGCAGCCTTACCTCTACAGAAATAAGACAAAAAATAGTAAGTACAGATGATTGAAAGGACATGGAGAAAGAATAATTGTAAGAGACATCACCTTAGACAGGACAGGGAAGTTGTATTTCTCAAGGACACCAGAAAAAGAGCAGCATATTAATACAGGCTGGAAGACACCAAGAGCAGGATGCTGTTCAGTCAGTCACAATGAAGCAAAACCACAAACTGTGACCAATAATGTAAGTACTGTAAAATTATGCTCAAAG
Organism: Upupa epops; assembly: GCA_013397515.1. NCBI lineage: Eukaryota > Metazoa > Chordata > Aves > Bucerotiformes > Upupidae > Upupa > Upupa epops. The sequence goes on from VZRI01003148.1 coordinate 680,342, forward strand.
ACATAACACGAGGGAGTTTATCTCAAGGACTTGGCAGTCGAACTAATGTCACACTCCAGTTATATGCTGGTGTATGGCAGTTACTGTAATTGTATAGTTATCCACAGCTTTTATTCAGTTCAATATATTTTCTCATATACAAGACTGTACTGAATCCAAATAAAATGTCTGTATCTAATGATCAGGCGGTGTACCGTCTGTGTGATATTAAAACAGAAACGGCTTCTTAACAAAAGCAGTGGATCAATTCCTGCCATCATCAGCTCAGCAAGGGAACGTGAAATAGCTGCTATTTCACTTTCTTGCTTCAGGAATCCTGCCAAGTTGAACACAACTGCTCACAGCAAGCAGATGAAATACATTCCACTAATTCACAAAAGATGCTAAAGTTTCATCGTTTGCCCTGAGCAGTGGGTAAAAATCTTACATCCCAATGTAATTTTGCTTCAGTAAAAATAGGTAGGTTTTTTTTTTTAATAATCAAACCCAAAACCGTAAATATAAATTGGTTTTTTGCTCTATGTAACATGAAAAGGCTTGGCAAATTTACACAGCAGTTTTTAATAAGCCTTCATGACCAAGACACAGCATAGGTCATAAACTGTGCTGGCAAGAACGTATGTTTGAAGGCATCTAAAGCAATTGTTTCCTTGAGTTTTTTAAAAAACAGAACTCTGAAGGAGTCAAGAGTATAGAAGTACAGAGCTACAACTACTCTTCCTTGTCAGCTTGCTTTATAGAGTTTGTGCTTCCATTTAAGAGGAAAAAAAAGGCAAATATAGTTCATCCCAAAAAGGTCACAAATACTCAGATGAAGTGGTGGTGGTTGCATCTAGAGAACTTAAAATAATAACATTCCCTCATTTTAGAACAAGGCTAACTCATCTACAATTAAAATCTCCTGGAATAAAATAAAAACTTCTTAACTACTTAACTTCTCCAGAAAGAAAAAGCATGAAGGGCTGTACCTCTTCAGCATTCGTACCTCTTTATCTGCATTAAGAAATGGCAATTAAAACAAATAATTTTTAGAAGCTAGACAAAAGAGCACAAAAACAGCTTAAAAACCTAGCAGTTTAGATGAAGACCTACAAAGATGCAACTTTTAGTTTCTCTTCCTCTCAGTGTTGATGAATGCCCAACTACTCAGTTACAGCCATCTTTGATTATAACTGTCTTGAACTTCTGTACCTTAATTCCTGCTTCAGGTTGCCTATCAATTTCTGAGAGTATTCTAATCAAAAGGAACCCTTCCTGCAAATAGAACATGATTAAAATCTTTATCCAAAATGCAGATCCTTTTTCAGTCTAAGCAAATGTCAGATTCAATTAACATATTAGCAGAGACTTCCACAGTACCAGTAAAGGACTTTTCTCTTTTGTGCGTCCGGAAACCAGATGAACTTTTCTAACATTTGAAGAAGAAATTAAATTAAAAATCCACAGCTGATAAAACAGCAACATGGTGAGTGATACACTACTGACTGAATGCTGGGTGATACTGTTCAATGAATGCCCACGAGTGCAGCCTACTAAACCAGCTGGGTTCAACACACAAAATTGTGGGTTTAATGTGTTTCTGAAGTGTCACCATATGTCCTATAGAAACACTATCAGAATTCCATGCAGTCAACTGAAAGAAGCTATTAAAACAGACAGCATTTTAAACATACATAGAATGAAAGGAAGAGGGGAAAATAAAACTGCATTTATGAAGGCTACTAACATTCATAACAGAAGTTCCCTTTTTCTCTTTTAACATGCAGCTGACTGAATCTGTAACAACATACCCATTTGCTTCCACTCTCAGTGCTTGATCTTTGACTTCCAAAACGCCTGAATCTAGATTGGCACTGCACAACGATTCATGTGGCTGCCAGCAATAGCCTGTGCTACTCTCCTCTGCACCAGTCACCAGGAAGCCATGCATTTGTTCAGCAAGTTATGGCATTCTTATGCTCCATTAAAATTCTCCTGCATAATGCAGCAGTGCAAAATGCAAGTAATGCTACTCACTATTAGAGCAGGTGCTGCATTCTGAGGTAATTAAATTTCTTGTGTTTCACCAGAAATGTCTAGCTCTGCCACGACCTATTTCAATTATATCATCTGACACCCAGAGATAAATTTTCTTTCCTGAAATAGACTGAAGTACTTTAGCCACAGTAAGCAACAGCTCTCGTTAAAAACTTTAGCTAGAAAAGTTTTGTACCTTTCAAGAGCTCCAATATAAACCATGAGCCAAAAGATGATAGTATTTATTATTCCTTAAACTGCCAAGAACACAAGTACAATAAGGAAAAAAAAAATAACCATAGACCCTCCAACCTTTATAAAAAGCCTTGTAATTTAGTACAGTACAATGAAAATGAGAAAAAGCACAGCATTAGGGGATGAACAGATAATTTAACGCAGCAGTACGAAGACTGACAGTTCAGCTTTCTCTACTCTGACCAGTATCGACATGTGCAATAAAAAATGGATGCAGTGGATCAGTGCAGCATTTGACATCAGATAGCAGTGCCTCAGGGGAGGTTTGCCCACAGCACACTTCTAGCAGCAAAGCTGAAGCAGGAACACCATGTTCTACTGCCTCTTTCAGACATGCCATTCAAAACTAATGACCATACTATATTGGTAACACAGGTTGGAAATAAATGACTTCAACATAAGCATCTGAACATATATCGCATTTGTACTGTCCCTCTCACTGCTCTGATGCTCAATATTATCCAGTGCAGTGCTTAAGGTCAAGCACTCTCGCTTTTATTTGAAACAAATTTGCACAGCTCATCCAAATTACATTAAACCCCCAACAATTTTTGGCCATGAATTTAAGTAAACTTTAAAACAAACACAAGAGATAACCCATCTTCAGCTAACTTATAATGGACTAGTGCAAAATCTGTAATAATTTGAAGCTATGTTTGAATATATTTCATTTAAAATCTGCCTGCATTAGTCTGAGTATTTGCTTAAATGTTACAAACTGTTTGCATAGTTCTGTCTCTTCTCCAGTGTTGCAGAACTGGGAAAATTTACGACCCCCCTTCCATGACACATGAATTTTTACACTGCAGAAAACAATAGCTGCATTGTTAAGCCTCATCTGTGGTAGGACACTGATGCTCGACAGAGTTTATGGAGAAAATGTATTTAATTTCTCCTATAACCTGAGGAAACTGACTGAAGGCTGTAGTAGCTTAACCACCAGTGAGGCCACAACATACTAAGAAATTTAATTTGCTGCCTTGTATAATTTGAGAGAAAATCTTCTGAGCACAGTGCTGTCTAATGAAAAACACTGAACTGTTAACAGGTAAGTCTAAATCCAGCAGTTTCTGCAGTGTTCAGGTTCACATGCAACCAGAAGAGATGACCATTTCCAGTTCAATAATACTGGAACAGTACTGTGTGGTTAATCACAGAATGTTTTAAGTAGGAAAGGACTCAGACCACACGGTTCCAACCCCCTGCCACAGACAGTGATGCCTCTCACTAGACCAAGTTGCCTAGAGCCCCATCCAACCTGGCATTGAACACTTGCTCAGAGGGGGCGATGACAACTTCTCTGGGCAACCTGTTCAGTGCTTCACCACTTTTACTCTTACTGCAGTGTTAGCAGACAGTACTACAAGTCACACGAAGAGGCAAGAGGAATGAAATGTTATTTGTTGCTGAAGTCACGCCGTTGCAATGTGAAAGCAAGCCAGTACTACATGAGTTGCAGTTCTCCATGAAGCCCTATGTATGTTTGTGATGTTCAAAGTAGTACCAGAAGAAAATATTTGCCATTGTTGAAGAAAACAGAGCAAACAAGATTTGTAAATAAAATTTAGTAGTCCATAAACATGACTTGTGACATCTCACATTTTCTTTCCCAGTACCCTAGAAACATCATAAACAATAAAACTGCTTGCCTTCAAAGCTCAGACTTCGATAAAAATGTATTTGTTGCTTGAAATAATAAAATCACATAGCTCATGTACTAAAAACACCCAAAGAAATTTGTGTAAGAACCCTTACATGGTAGAAAAGTCAGGTCTATCTGCAAACAAATACCTATTTAGACTTCCAATAGAGTGTTTAAAAACGCATCATGCTTTTCTTGAGGATCTAAACGTTAGCTAGTAGGAGCAAAAATTTTCTGAGTGCAAGCACTGTAGCAATGATTTCTCACACCCATCATTAATATTTAAGGCAAAAATATTTTAAATGGAAATACATTCTCTTAGACTGATAGGTCTGCTATTAAATGGTTATTTAATCTGATAATAAAATATTATAATAATCTGGGGGGCAAGAAAATGAAATAATCCAAATATTGTTCCCTGACTGCTTTCGTCCATTCTATCTGAAAGGTCTTTTTCACTCTTTATAAACTGCTGCCTGCTGTTCAGGTCACAGTATCACAGTAATGATGAGGCTGGAAAAGTCCTTAAAGATCATCTAGTCCAACCTAAAACCAACCAAGTAAACCTAAACATCTGGTATCTAGAGCATGCCACTCAGCACTTCATCCAGCCTAACCTTAAACACCTCCAGAGAAGGTAACTCAACCACCTCCATGGGTAGCCCGTTCCAAAATCGGATCACTCTTTCAGTAAAAAACCTTTTCCTAATGTCAAGTCTAAACCTCCCGCAATGGAGCTTAAGACTGTGACCCCTTGTCCTGTCTCCAGGGTCCAGGGAGAAAAGACCGACCTCCGCCTGACTACAACCACCTTTTAGGTAGTTATAGACAGCGATAAGGTCACCCCCGAGCCTCCTCTTTTCCAGGCTAAACAGACCCTGCTCCATCAAGCTCTCCTCATAGGGCTTACCTTCCAGGCCCTTTACCAATCTAGTTGTTCTTCTCTGGACTGTTCTCTGGTCATGTGCAAGAAATATAAATGGACATAAAGTTCTAACAACTTGTAGAAAATTTTATACATAATGGTGTTTTGAAATTCCTAAAGGATCACTGGTGTCAGTGGTAGGCATAAAAACATTAAGAACTGAAGACTCAGAAAACGCTATGATCACACCCTAATTCCTATAAAAGTATTAAACATTACACAAAACCAGATAATTACAAAGATCTTTTATAAAACCTGAATCCTCTAAATTCTCTATTTTCTGGTTTTAGCCCATCATCAGAGCACGCTACAGTTGCAGAGTTGTTAGGTTCAGGAAATTGCAAAAGGGAAAGGGCCATCACAGAGGTAATATACATCAAGAACGAGAAGGTAATAAAAAAGCTCAATTTCTTTCATGAGATCATCGTAAATCAAAGCAGACAAAATGATACAGATGACCAATACAGTCAACAACTGTAGAATGGAAATATTGAGAAGTGTATAATAGTGCACTGTGGGGATTTACCTTTAGCTAAAATTTGCTTACTAAACCACAGTTCATCAGTGCTTCATTACATTAGAAATTTCAGGCCTTCAGGCAGTAATGTATAGTCTAAAAAATTAGATGGATCCTAGGCAATTGCAGGTATCACCCACACTTTCATGCAGTGCTTTTTTCATAGACCTCCTCTAAATATTTCAGTCACTTAATGCTCAACCACTTTTATGGAGAGAAGTTTCACCTATAAAACAAAACTGTAACTCTCCTACTGCTCTGAAACAGTGCAGTTCTCCTTTATCACTTGCAAGTACTGCATAAAGTGCTGTTCTTGAAGATTTAAACAGCTACTTGCCTAATTCTGGTGACCTGGAAGCTATGCAGTCTCCATTTCAAAAGCATATAAGCAATACATCAAATAAAGCACTGAATTCCTTGCTGTTTTTTTCCACTGCATCTGATTTACTGATCTGGAGTGATTATTTTCTGTGGGAAATATGAAATGGAGATTAGTGGTATCTTTTCAAAAGGAAAAAAAATTTGTTTCCTGATATGGAAAAGATGAATGATGACTTACAGGAAAGGCTTGCATTATTCCTTATTGTGCTCCTTCCTATTCTAATCAGACAGTATGGAATGGGGTCCTATACAAGAAGCCTATATTTAAAAGCTAAGTTGGCTTAGATAATGTGACCTAACTCTTACCCCAGCTCTACAGCAGGCATTAGGACTTTGGCTTTTTCTCACCACTAATAATACACTATTCTATAGATTCTATTTCCACTTTTATATCATACACGCATCTCCCTATTTTTAAGCATCTTTCCAGATGCTCTAACTGCATGTTCCAGCTGCATGAATAAAGTCCTTCAGCTATCTTGATGATTTATCACCTTCAAATCCTTACAATTCCAGCATTCAGTCTACTGAATACCCTTGGTAAACTTTGAACCATTCCTAGCGCACCTACTTCACTCCTTGTTGTTACATTAAGCAGTTCCTACTGACACCTAACAGCATCCTCAGACTTTCTCTGCATTCCACTCACATCATTTGTGTTTACTTCCTACTTCAATTCACTCTTTATGATCACTTTGCTGACCAAGCATGCTTCTTAAATCCATTTGTCATTTCACTGCCTCCAAAATATGGCCTTTCACCTCAGACTAACTGGCTTTGCATTGACTTACCAGGGAGTTTCCTCTGACTTCTGCATTTCCTAGGCCCTGAACAGTTATTTTTTTTATTAAGTAAATGTTAAAATATCTATTACATTTTGTTCTTATTTGTTTATTTTGTTTATGCTTGGCTTCTGTGAAAAGGCTTGTCCTGCCACATCAGACAAATTTCATTCTCCTAAAAGTGTAGATCATATATAATTGCACATTCAAACTAACCAGTTGCTCAACTAGTAACAGGGAGCAAGATTTTTCACAAGTCTGACAGGAAAAGTAATTGGAATTATTTGCCTACTATTCTGGTAACAGGTTGAAAAGGATCATCATGTGCAGTCACTAACCTATCCCTGCCAAGTCTAGATGCACATGTGAGAAAGATTTCACCTATGACCTGGCATAGGTGAAACCATAAAAACAACATTTCCTTTTCCTTGAATCCTGACTGGGACAAAAAATGCTATGGATATTTTTGGTTGCAAAATCATGAGAGTATCTTGTTATTGTTTTTAGTTACCTGACAAAACAACTTCAACCAGGTCTCCTTCTTGGATATCTGCAGCTGATTTCACCAACTGGAGAATGTTTTCAGAGGTAGGATCATGGCGGAAGAGCAGAATTTTGTCATACATGCCATAGAAACCACATTCAGGAAACTGCAAATACAAACACATGAGAATTTACAACACTGCAAAATCCATCATTGTACAATACAATTATTAGACAATTAAATTTTGAGAGCAGACTAGATCATTCCTCAGAATAACACCAAACAGGATATGAATCTTATCTATACAATATTTCTGTATTCTGAAAATGGCAACCTGTTCCAGTGCCTCATCACTCTCATAGCGAGGAATTTCTTCCTAAAATCTAAAACCCCCATCACTAGATGTCCTCATAAAAAGGCCCTCTCAGGTCCTGGAAGGCTGCTCTATGATGCTCTTGGAAGCCTTCTCTCTTCTAGGCTGAAAAGCCCCAACTCTCTCAGTCTGTCTTCAGAAGGGAGGTGTTGCAGCCCTTTGATCATTCTCATCACCCTCCTACAGATTATTTCCAAAAAAGATGCCTTGATGCTGAACAAATGCTGTTCAGCTCTTGCTGACATGCAACACCTCAATGACAGCTCATAAAGAATTACCTGCTTGTTGAGACTTAAGTTACTAGACATATAATTCCATAAGTTATTAGGCACAAAAAAGTGTTTCCAATCTTAATCTTAACCATCTATTGCAATGCAAAGAAGCAAGAGTTTCAAAAGCAGATTAAATCTTGTTTAAGCTAAGAAAGATTTTCAAAACCTCAAACGCTGCAAACTAAACTCAAGATTGTGATCTAAGCAATGGGGTTTTTTTCTTTTTCTTTCCTGCTGCAGCACAAAAAACGAATTATTTTCATACTCCCAACTTAAAGAACTAAGATTTTGTTTTGAAAACACAGCCAAGAATCTCTTTTTTCTGATACAAAAGATTCAATTCTACATTGCTGAACTATTCCATGTATTCTTTGGGAGTTTTATCAACATGCAGTAAAAGAAACACAATGATAAGCACAGCTCAAGAGATAAACTGGCAGGTTTTCTTATAATTACTTTGAAAAGAATGCAGAATAGAAGGAACCCAACAAAAAGGAATTTAAAACAATATCTTCATTACTGATTACTGGAAGCTTTGGAATCCATCCAAGTATCCAGAGGAAACTATGCTTTCTTTAAAACTTTAACACATCTCTGAAAAGAAACAAAATGGTCAAAGGGTTTGAATAAAATAATGTGATTCTGTGTCTCTCCTATCAGGCTTATAACCTGATTACCAACCCACTGCTAACTCTTAGCTGCCTGAAAAAAAAAGAGTGCTGCATGTGGTTATTCATACAGGTTTTATACTGAACAGAAAATTTCCAGAATGAAACAGAAAACATTCTCGCAGACTATCTGCAAAATTCTGCTGTAGAGCTGTGCTTGATGATGCAGAATTTTTGTTTATGTGCACTCTGAACCACACTAAAAGTCTGAGCTAGATTGTTTATCTCTGTGATATGAGAAACTATTTCAAAGCCGTTTCCTTGAGCAACTTTATCATCTACTAATTATGATCTGAAAGAGTTGGCAACCTACTGCCAAACTGATGGTTGCACCAATGCAGAATCATAGAACCTCTAGGGCTGGAAAAGACCTTTCAACACACGTGTGTCCCAACAGGCATTACAGAGACATACATATGAGATTCATAGCTGTAAGCCTTTCACAGTGATCAGTTCACCGTTCTTCTTCATAATCTCAGCTGAATGGTCAGTGCACTAGCAGAGTGTACTAGTAACTAACCTAGGTTACATTTTCTTTCACAGTCCCAAATATGAAGAACAAATATTTTACTATACCACATACTTAAGAGGCAGTTAAATATTAAGGACTAAACCCATAAGAACAAGGTAAAAAATTGCCGAAAGCCCATAGTTGTCAAGGTATTAAATGTTTCCAACTCCTATTACAGTAATGAATTGTTCAATCTAGTTCCAAAAGCATTTCTCTAGTTCAATAATAAACTAAATGCATAGCTTAGATGTGAAATAGTGACTCTAGCTTTTACATGAATTTGCTTTACATTAATCATAAGTGGGAGAGATTCAAAGCTTTTGAGATGTAAACTGAAGTGCACTTCACTGGATATAGGAGATACTACAGGCACTTCCCTCTAAATTTATTATGACTTAAATTGTTCTGTGCTCCCATTCTACTTGCTCTTTTCAAATTTACTCTATTTTTCTAGCTACAAAAGCATTTGGTATATTGCATGTATTATAGGTGCGCATAGAAATATGTGTATGTCAAGGTATTATTTATTATATTTTGTAGAGAAAGACAAATTAAATCACAACGTTTCCCCACAATTTATATTCAATAATTATCTTCTGGGTTTGTTAGTGTTCCCCACATAAACCACTCTGATGCCAAAAAAGCCATTTTGATGGTGAGATTCTCCAAATAAAACACTGTGTAAAGACCAACTGCTGAAACGGTGACAAAAATATTCCCTCAGCTCAGCTCATTCCTGCCAACAATAACGTTGAAATGCACAAACAGAAGTAAACAAAAAGCAGCCACATCGCTTGGTACTACAACATTATAAAAAACACTGATTTTTGCCAAATACAGGGCAAAATGGGAAAGGAGTATGTCATGCTACCTACAAGCTAACTACAGCTAAACTAAAACTGAACTAAAACTAAACTAAAGCTAACTCCAAGTGTGAAATAAAAGGCATCTTCTTAAAACAGCTTTCAGTGAGGTTTAATCTAAGGTGTGTTAGTTCATGACTGAAGCAGGATAAATGGTCTTCACAGCATAATGACTTGTTAAACTGAACACAGCTTGTTAACAGACTGGTCAGCTTCACCTCCATCTCTGGAAATGTGATGGAACAGCATGTTCTTAACGTCACTTCAAAGCACTTCAAGGAAAGCAGTTATCAAGGTAGTCAGCATGGATTCACCAACAGGAAATCCTGCTTGACTAACCTGATAAGCTTTTAGGAAGACACCTTGGTTGATAAATGAGGGGAGTACAGTAGATGTGGTCTACCTTAATTTCAGCAAGGCATTCAACACCATCTCCCATGAAATGCTCACAGCCAAATTTAAAAAGGGTGGATGTGATGACAGGATAGTGAGGCAGATTGGGAACTGGTTAAAGGACAGAATTTAAGAGTCATGGTCAGAGGGTGGAGTCAAATTGGAGGTCTGTATCTAGTGGTGTTCCTCGGGGGTCAGTATTACATCCGCTTCTACTCAATAAGTTCATCCACAACCTGGATGAGAGGAAGAGTCCAGGAGAGATCTCATACATGATTATAATTATCTAATGGGATGGTAAGACCATGGTTTTTTTGGTGGTGTCCAGTAACAGGACAAAGGGCAATGGGCACAAACTGTAACACAGAAGATTCAAATTGAACATGAGGAAAAAAACTTCTTTAAGGTGAGGGTAACAGAGCACTGGAACAGGCTGCCTAGAAAAGCTGCAGAGGCTGATTCTCTGGAGATATTCAAAACCTGTCTGGACATGTTCATGTGTGATCTGCTGCAGCAGAACCTGCTCTGCTGGAGGGCTGGACTAGAGATATCCCTTCTAACCCCCTATGACTATGATTCTATGAACAGTGAAGTTATTTCAAGAGTGACACACCTCCCTTTTTTCAAGGAAACTCTGGACTCAGTGCCCTTTACAAGACTGCACAATTTGAGTACAACTGATCGGTGTAGCTCTTTATAAAAAGCAGACATAGAATTTGCAAGGTAAAAGGTTTCAGTCATTAGTGTAAAACAGCATTCAGGCAGTCAAACAATGTCACAGTGAAGTCTGAAGCCTGATTTGTGACACTGTGATAAGGAAAACTTGTATCTCTAAAGTGAAGCTCAGTTTTTCTGGTTGGTAGGGTGGACTGAAGTTTTAGCAAACTGTTTCTGGATTAGGCTCAAAGTTATTTCTTACATGTCCACTTTAAAAGGGAAATGAAATAATTCTGTTCAGAAACCACTCCTCATTAGTACTGCTTGTGGTAGCTGTGCATTAGTAGGGCCGTGAGCCTTAAAAACTGCTGTCTAAACATTCATATTCAGCATGTGTTATATGATACCGTAACAGCTCTTATGGTAAAAAAACAGGAAACACTACAAGCATTTGAAGTCACCTGTAAGCAGACTGAAGCAGTGCATTTCTTTCGTTTCCTGAAAACAGCACATAGCCGTTATCTGCCCGTAAGATTTAAACCAAAAAAAATGTAAAATATATTTTGTTTTTAAAAAACACTTTTTCAGAAGAAAAAAAATCTGGTGATGGTATCTTGATGTTTGATATTGCCCAGCTCGTGGCTATAGTAGCAGCTGCTTATCCATAAAACATAGGGCAAAAAGCACTAACCTTTCCTCAGCAGATACCAAAGCAGAAGCAATTGCTGAAGTGTTTTTACCCTTAGAAACTGTAAACATCTCAAGTAAATCCACCAAAATACTTCTGCAATAACTGTACCAAAGCCAAATGATTATGCAAATTCTGGGTTTTCATTTAAAAAGCCTCAAGTGATGCTACAAAAAATTGCAGACTCAAATTTCAATAACTAGAACCTCTAATTATAAGTATTCAGTAATTAATTTAATCTATTAGCCATTGCATCAGTCAATAATTTTAATAGCCTATGTCCATCCATAAGGTGATCTTTAAAAGTTCTTTTCCAACCTAAAAGATTCAATGATTCTATGACCTATAACTGTGCTGTCTTACTGATGGTTCTAATCACAAGGATTGAAGACAAAGTGCTGAAAAAATATCAGTTATACTTAAAACTCCATGCAATGTGACAGTCAAATGGCTCTATTATTAAAGAAACAGAATGTTGAAAGACATATCTAAACATTAAAAGAATTTTTAATAAGAATTGGGAAGCTTTCAAATATTAGTAATAACTAATTATACACATAGTTATTTGAATGTAGAATGAATTTGCCCTTTCTTTCTCTTTCTACAGTAAAAACAATTTCTAATAGAAAACATCTAAAAGGAAAGGTGAGATAACTCTCTCACCAGTTTGGTTTAATAATTATGGATTTGGGAGACTAGCACAGTAGACATCTTGAATGAAAAGCTGTGGAGAAACAGAGTTCACAGAAAGAGCTGGAAAAGATACTATGAATATTGGTGCTGGTTTCAGTAAACTTACTAATGCAATCCAATAGTAAAAAAAAAGAATGTTGCTGTTATCATTTTGCAAAAATACTTCTTCCAACACACTAAAACTGTCTTTTTTATATATAACTGAATATTCTGTAATAAAGGGACAAATGATAAAGTCCTCTTCTTGTTTCTGTCGTTTAGTATGTTACTACCATTTTGCTCATTTCCTGTAGTTTCTGTTGCTTTATTCTAGGAAGTAATGAGAGTTGTCTGCTTGATTTTTTACATCTTCATTGACCTTTTTCTTAACATTAAATTAATTATTTTGTTGTGATAACCATTTTTTTCCTTTCAAAAAGCAGCTATTTTTCCCTTCTCCCAGTTAGAATTCTGCAAGCCTTCCTCTTAGAGGAGTCCTTAGTGATTAACATGACTCTTGATAAAACCTAGGAGCATGTCACAGCACAGAGATAATGATCCAGCACACAGAAGGACTATGGGCTAAACAATGTCTTCCCAGCATGTGGAGAAGTTGAGTCACACTAGATATTTGTTGACTTAATCTGATTTAGTAAAACACAAGTTAGGTTGACCTAACCTGAACAAGTATGGTGACCTAACCCTAACTTGTGTAATAAATAAATAAATAAATAGTCTCACATTGATACCACTGTTTTAAAGTAAAGACATAAGTGTGTGAAGTTTTAGAAACAATCATATTAACCAAAAGAAACATTCTTCTATTACATTTTTAAAATAACAATGCATTTTATTTTTAGAAGTCAGGATTTCCTTTCTTTACAGAGGTTACAACACAACAAATATATGAGAGAGACCTTTCGGCCAAGAGGACTGCTCCAGATAACTCTGTCACAAAACTCAAGAAACTTTTAAAAGGCTCTATTTACCAATTGCAAAGCTATCAAGAAAACATTAGCCTTTCCTTCACTCAAAGAAAATACCAGCAGACTTCATGGCTTTGCTGTAAAAAGCATCTGTATGTACACAAGGACTTTCTTCACATACACAACCAAAGCTACCACAAACACAAAATGGACAGGAAAGCTGGAGTGGGACCTTTTACAAGGGACTCCAGTGATAGGGTAAGGGGGATGGTTTCAGAGTAAAAGAGGGCAGATTTAAATTGGGTGTACAGAAGGAATTCCCCCCTGGAATTCCCAACTAGAACAGGCTGCCCAGGAAGGCTGAGGCTGCTCCATCTCTGGGACTGTTCAAGGCTGGTTTGTATGAGGCTCTGAGAAATGAGGCTGAGTAAGAGGTGTCCCTGCGCATGGCAGAGGTATCGGAACAAGATAATCTCTGAGGTCCCTTCCAACCTAAGCCATTCTGTGATTGTATGGCTATGGCTACTACAGAGTACAGGTAGTAATATCTGAGTAAGAATGCAACCTGGCACCCACTTGAGCAGCAGCTGTTTTTCCACTTTGTTTCAGGTCCTGCCTCCAGACATCTCTAGCAGTTGTACTTGCACTCACCAGGCAGACGAACAGCAAGAATATGCAGTAAATGCCTATTTATTTTCCTTTTTTCCCTCTCCTCCTCACTTTTATTTTTCCCAGGCAATCAATCTTGAGCTGTACGGGAAAGAAAGTGACTGAAAATATAAAGAGCATCTAGACACTGCCTAAACTGAAGTCCTACCCAAGCCAAGGTCAGGGCAAGCCCACTTATCACAGGCACAGATAGGAAGATATAGAAGTTCAGCATAGAAGTTCAGAAAAACTTTTCCAAGGCTCCGTCAGAAAGGAGTTAACACCTTACTGTCCATGACGTAAACAGTATTTTAGGTAACAAATATACACATACAAATATTTCTCTAATTCTGTTCACAACAGTGATCTGACGATTGCTCCATCTGTTTCAGATCAGGACAGAGCAAACACCCTGACTTGGACTGGCACCAAACTCCAACTTGCCCTGCAGCTACTGTTGATGGAATAAAGATGACCACAGAGGAAAAAACAGCTAAGCTTCCTGACATGAATATGCATGAAACATGGCCACGGTGGAACACAGGAACAAAGCTCTTTTGGAGAGAGCCTGACCTCTGAACAACCTTTTGGTCAGCCTCTTGGAGTACAGGTTGTTCCCGATGGCCATTCAGGCCAGGAGCTGCTTCCTTTGTATAGTATCTTTAAACCAGCATGTTCTCTTGCTTACTCCTGCCACTGCATGTCATCATCCCTTCTGTCACTCAAACTTCTCACTGCCAAAAATAGTCTACACACAGCTCAAACTACTTGTATGCAGGCTTAAAAAAGCTCCTAGTTCAGGGCAAGTAGCAAAACATAGGTAGAGAATCAAAATAAAAGTGTCTTGACACTGCTACACGGCATTTTTCACAAATTCAGCCCTTTCACCCAAAAGAAACAAAAAAAAAGGAAAAAGCAAAGTTAACACATGAGAAACAGCTCCAAAGCTTGGTAAGTTTTACTTGTGTGGCTGCAGCTGAAAACTTCAGTAAAATCCTGGTGACACTGTACATAGCAATTCTTGGTACTGCTGCTTCAGTGACTTTTTAAAAAAATGAAACTGTGAGAGAGAGGAGATTGACAGGGATATTTTCTCTCATTGCTCTTTTCTTGAGTCAACCCACCCCAGCTCAGTGCAGCTAAACATGAAAAATCTTAACATTTCTCTCTCAAAGAGAGCTTTAGCGTAACTGTAGTTGTGCTACCACAGGACACTAATATACGTTCTCCTTTGCCATTACTGAGGCTTCTGTGGAAATATTTCATTCTGAATTACTGCATATACAGGGCTACCAATAATATATGTTAATTATGTCTTAGAAATTGATTTTTACTAATACCATGTAAAGAAGACTTAATTTAAAATAAAAACTCTTAAGCATACCATATCTTCTCCAAAAGTTAGCCTTATTAGTGTTAATTCCTCAGTATTTTGTGAATATCTTGTGAAGGTTGTGTCAATTACAGTTTCCAAAGTAATGAGGATGATACAGGGTCAAACAGATGTAAAGAAAGAGTAAGACCAATATTCAAGAGATTCAGAAAGCACACAAATAATTTTGTCAAATAAAAATTCTAGAAGTTCATGTGCCAGGCAAAAAAAACCACACTTGTGTAGCTGAACTTCCTCATCATGTAGACTAAGAGGTCAATTCAATAAAGATATATAGAAAAAAGTAATAATGATAAACTCAGAACAGCAAGACTCAAAAGAGAAACTGGACTTCACATCCTGTTGGAGCCAGAAGTGTTATCACACAGGCCACATCTGCATATGCTGCATAGTTTTCCTGAACATTTTTACCGCGGAAGCACTGAGGCACAGCACTGACAGTTTGTGTCTTCTCAGTTATTTGACACCGAGAGCTTGGGAGCACTGTTCCACCATCTATTCATTAATTCCACATTTCTTTTACGCAACTTGAGGACCTCAGCAGTAAAGCTCCCACAGTTCCTGTACACAGTCACAGTGCAGCTCAACACTGTCCACTTCAGTTCAAAATGATGGCGCTTCCTGTGAAACATTTAGGAGAAGAACGTGACAACAACAGTGTCAGATTGTTGACAGGCATGTAGATGCTTCACAAACAGATTGCAGCTCTCACCAAGGAGGTTGAGAACTGGAGCAGAAACTTTCATGCCCTTCAGGAAACAAGCAGAAAAATGAGGATGAATCACTAACAAATTTAAGTAATTCTTTTCTAGGTCCTTTAATAAAAAAAAGATGTAAGATAGTGATAAAAGAGTCCCTTCCTCACAAGCATTCACTGTTTTGGAAGCTGCAGACTTACTACTTCTATGCCAAAACAAACTCCTAATTTAAGGAAGATGAAAAGAAACCAATTCGTGAGCAATTCTACACATTATATTTTAAAAAGAGGCAAACTTCCCCACCCCCCCATTTCTATGAGAGTCCACCACCAGATGTGCTTTAGCTATCTCTGACAAGCATTGCACCAATTCAGAAGCCTCAGTCACATATGTAACTCAATAGACTTCACAGGCACAGAAAAAGTGTCTTTGATCTTTTTACAGATGGCTCAACACATAAACTACTTAGATGCAATCAAAGTTTCTGTCTATGAGGTAAGAAATCTAGACAGATCTAATAAATGTAAGTGAGGATGATCCCTAGATCTCGTTTGTATCTCTACTCTGTTTCCAAAACACACTTTGTTTCCTTCATGGTTCATGTCAACTTAGGCAACTGCTTCAAGATAAACTGAAACCCTTTTTTTTTTTTTGCAAAAAGTCATAAAATAGCTCTAATCAAGACTGCTATTCTAATTAAATCATCTCCACATATGAGGTGCCCTCCTGAAAAAGCAGAACTCCCTTGCATTTTGAGTGAAGTATTAGGACAAATTTTAAAATTACTTAATCTTTCACCCACTTACAACATTGTACCACTTCCCTGGGAAGCTTGAATCACCATCCCTGGAGGTATTTAAAAGACCCATAGATGTTGCACTTGGGGACACAGTGGATTTGGAGAAGCTGGGTGAAAGGTCAATGATCTTAAAGGTCTTGTCCAACCTAAACAATTCTATGATTCTATGATTAATTCTATAGTGCAGGTGTGAGACTTGGTCTAGGTGGTCCTGCTGCGGCAGAGGGATTGGACTAGATGATCTTTCGAGGTCCCTTCCAATCCCTAATGATTCTATGAAATACAGTTAAGAGCCATTTAAAAAAAAAATCTTGTAAAGGGCTCTGTTCTAGCGAATTTGACAACAATGGGAATGTGGTTGTTTTTTTAAGCATAAGGAACACTTTAACTTTTAGTACTAATAGTTTGCTCCTTGGTCAGTCATTTATTTCACTTCCATTTATTAATAACTACAATGCTTATTAATAAAGACATAACACAAAATAACAGGAAATACAGTGTTCAAGGCAGAAGGTTGATAGCAACTGTTGTAAATAGGATCAAGAGCTGTAGAAAACCACTAAGGAAACCCAGAAGATAAGCAGAAATATCACTGTCAGCATAGTTAAGGAACACTAAATGTTTTGCTCATACAAAAAGAATTATAACAATTCTTCCATCCATAAATATTTATCAATTGCTTTTGAAAAGGCAGTATTAGGTCCTAGCGATGAACACTTTGTGTTCCAACACCAGCTGATACAGATATTGAAGAAGGCTGATGGAAGCTTCACACTCACATTGAGCAAGTCCAAACAGCTTCAAAGCAAAATTAGGAGAGCTCTAAAGTCAATGGTTGGGTTCTGAAGCAATCAGAGGAGGAAAACAAATGTGTTGCTTTTTAAAAAGGGAAAGGAAGCTTCCTGCATAGCTATGGAGTTCTCAGAATCATTGAACAAAAGATACACAGTTCAACAAATAAAAACAGGAAGGACAGGGTTACTATTTAACTACCACCTTCACTATGGAAAACCCACATATCCAAAGAGGAGACTGCACAAATGTAACTTAACAGCAAGACAAAGTGAGGCTTTGCAAAACACTATGCCAGGCCCCTGGAAACATGGAATGCAGGCTGCTCTGATATAAGAGGGAGTCTATTCTGAAAAGCAACGATGAAATTTAGCTAATGTAGTAGGTAATTAGATGAACATGCACTCTTAGCAAATTGATTGTGCCAGAAGCTGGGGAATATGAAAGCAGCACATGGATTCATTACCTCTGCTTTTGGCACTGATGCAATTGCAACTGGGAGTTTACTCATACCTACGATTTAAAAATTCAAAAAACTAGGACACCAGAGAAAGGCTTCAGGGAAGAATGACAGAATAATTAAGGAATTGATAGACATGCTCTCCTGTAAGTGGCAGCAGGGAATTAAACTACTTAATTTCTAAAGGAAGGTCAGGATGTGATTTGATAATTTTTGATAAACATCAGTATGATAAAGTGAAATCTGATTATCTATTGATTCATCTGCACTGCAGACAAAGAAACAGTGAGGTTCAATTTCTGACAGCTGAGGCTGTGCAGGATTAAAATCCACAATAATTATTTTGCTGGTTCAATTTTTTTTGGCTTATTTCAAGTAGCTAAAACAAGTGCTTACTGAGAAACAAATATGCTAGTGCTATTGCCACTCCGATGGATTTTTGTTTCCACAAGACACACTGTTTGAAAAGTAATTAATGCAGACAACGCCTATGGCCTTTCTTAGATAAAAATATTAGAACCAATTAACATAATGTCATACTCAGCAACAACGATCACAGTCAGACCAAGTGGAGAAAGTTAACAGCTTTCTCGGGACTCTTCTCAGGCATCTTTTTCGTTTTGGCAGTGACAAGATCTCTAAGTAACACTCTGGCAGTTCTGAGTGCCCAGAGACAGTGCAAGGACAGCAACAAAAAGGGACTTCTGTAAAATGTGACAGAAAAGTAACGATTTACTGAGCTAAGTCGTGATTTGGAGAAAGAAGATAGATGGAAAGAAACTCTGACAATATTTTGTTCTGATAGTTAGGCAGTAAATAATTTATACAAAAGTGGGTATCAGTTAAAGACTAAGAAATTAATACCATTTAAAAACTGGCACTGTCTTTGGTAGTGCGAGGCTGTGGCATCTCCAGTGCTGGAGGTCCTCAGAGCACCTAGAGGTCCCCAGGATAAGCAGAGAAAGTGCAGATACTGCTCATCCTGACTTGAAACAGAAAAGCCTTTTGGGACTTTTCCATCTTCCCTGCATCTACAACTCTTCTGGAAGGCATAAAAAACCCCAACCCAAACATTACTTTGAGTTCAATATACGATAAATAAACTGCGTAAGGCACATTCCTACAGTTTAATGTTCCTTTCTGTAAGTCACATTCCAGTAACTTTCCTTTCTGATTACCTAACATTCCCATTGTAAGCTCAACTGGAGAAACTTCCTCTTTTTATCCCAAACTGTTGTGCAGAGCTCCTCTGCAGCATTAGGCAGCTGCCACATGTCACAAGGGAAGGTTTTGCATCTCAGTGTGGGTGAATACATGTCCACCCCCAGCGAACTAGTACTGACAGGTTATTTGACAGTTTAATTTCAGTGAGACCTCTCCGCCTCGAGAATATTTTTAAACATCGAGACAAAAGTTGCCTT
Source organism: Upupa epops (assembly GCA_013397515.1). Taxonomy (NCBI): domain Eukaryota; kingdom Metazoa; phylum Chordata; class Aves; order Bucerotiformes; family Upupidae; genus Upupa; species Upupa epops. Next base: position 699,578 of record VZRI01003148.1, read on the forward strand.
AGAGTTTGTTTGGAAAGTACATTTTAGAAATCACATCTCTAACAGATGAAATGAACACTGTCAACCCTAAATCCTTGCAAGGGTTTGCCAGTCTTCAACTACCCACTTGCAATACTTAAGAGTTCAATTTTTCCAGTACAGAATTTTACACTCACTAAATCCCATCTTCTCCAATACAATGGGATCAATATATCCCAGTGTCGTTCCCAGGGTCAATAAGCGATTCTAACTTTTCTGCTGGTTCTTCCCTTCTGATGTAGGATCTTAAACGGGTCAGCTATTGGTTTTGATGGGATTGAAGCTCTTCTGGTGCTAAATAAAACTGTAAAAACTTTTGAGAATATATATTGACTTAATCATGCCTTGAATGTTTAATTTCAAGTGCTGACTCCTGCCTTCTTGCAAGAAAAGCACTGCTTAATATACTACGAAGAAATCTTTTTAAGGTACTTTTTAGTCATGGTGCAGGTTTCAGTTGCAGAACTGTGTTCCACAATTGACTTTGAAAAGAACCTTTTTTTTTTGTCATATTCTTAACAATAACTTAAAGAAGGCCATAAAATAAAGATGTAAGACTATGATTTTTTTGCTTAAGTCAGAGCTGTTAACTTATAAACACTGCAGAAAAGAAATTTACACTGAGAACAAAAGGGTAAATCAGCTCCTCAAAGTTACTGGTTCACAGGGTAATTTTATACAAAATACCATATTAAAAATATATTGCTTACAGCAAGGAAATCATGGCTTCCTGCCTTTTATTGAGAAACTGAAGTCTTTGGCACAAACCCCAATATTTTGAAGAGCTCTACAAGCAAAGTCAAAATTCTTCTCCTGCCAGGGGAAAAGCAGCTGACACATTAAACTAAGAAAACTTTTCAGACCTTCATCTAACATGTAAAGAAACCTTTCTAAGTTCTCATAACAAACGGGTCATTGTAAAGCAATCTCATTCGCTTGAAGTCTTGGCCATTTGGCACCCAGCCAGCCTGGGGTGAAGAGCCAGACACTCAATACACCATGTTCCTAGCAACTAGAAGTCGGCAGGGAGCAGGGGGTTGTATTACCAGCAGCTGAGTGAACAAGATCTCAGACATTACAGAGGAATAGACAGAATTACATTTTCACAGGCCTTCTTGGGTCTTCTGCAATAGATCATTAGAAGCAGGAAGATGGGCACTAAGGTTCCATGTCCAAGCAGGCAGAAATCCTGTATTTCGTGTAACCTGCTTGACCCTACAATATTAAGTAAAAATGTTAGGAGACTGAATTATAATGAAGGAAAAGAAAGGGAATAAAGCAGTCAGCCCCATTCACCACCACTTTAACATTCAGTAACTCAGTTAAGCTGTTGAATTTTCTGCTCATAGCTAAGATCATAATCTTTTCTAACAAGAACAAAAAAAACGAAGTTCTGTTGGTTAAACTTTCAAATTACTTTTTCTTTCCCATCTAGCTTTTCTGAAACAGTGAAAAAAAAGGGGAGAGGGCAAGAAAAATTACAAGTAACTAAAAAGAATAATTAATTTCTTTTTTCATTCAGAAACAGTGGTGGTTAATCTATTTAGCTTTGATCAACTGTGTGCAGCAAGCTGTGTATTCTCAGTGACCATCATAAGGAAGAGACTCCTGTTCTGTGCAGGACTCAGCCAGTATGACAGCATCCAAACCACACCAGACCAGTCACACAGCTGGGTGCTTCTGGTTTGCATCCTTAAATGTGTATGTGTGACACTTACCTAGCACTTCCCATGGCCAATATTGAACATTCAAGGTGCCCCATATACAAAAATCTACTGCCTCATATTCCATGCCCACATGCTACCAAACACGTTCAGTCACCCAGCTCCCAACATTTTTTACCCTATCTGCACTCTGAAGGGGTGATTATGACCATAAAAATGCTGAACAATCATTTAGAAACATAAATCTAAACTATCTTCTCACAATACATTCAACTGTTTTGGTTCTCTACAAGCAACAGCTTTCTACCTTTGCCTCACCAAGCCATGAAATAATGGCCATGCTTAAAGACGATGACAAACACATCCCTTTTGTTGTATGAGATCCTCAATAACCACACAGAAAAAAAGGGTTTGTTTTTTCTTGCAATGCTGATGAAAGTACCTTAGAGATAATATTTGTGCTTCTTGAAAGCTTATCTTTTTTCCTCACAGCAACAAATACTTTTACTCAACTAATTATGTATTATCAGCAGGTAATTTCACCTCAATTACTTCTTGCCTATAAAACCAGTGAGTGCAAAACTGTGTGAGAACAAAGCTATAAACATTTCAAATAAACACCAATCCAAGTACGGTGACCCAGCAGGCTACCCTGAGCTGCCAAAACGTATGGCTTCAATAATAACAAATGACATTTCAGCACCCTGAAGCAATTGCCGAGGAATACTTCACAGGTTATGTCACCTCTGAACCACTTTATGCAACGTCCCATTAGAAGCATACATTGAGCATTAATTGCTAGGCTCCAGCAAGGTAAATAAACACTTGAAACTGGATACGACACACTGACAGACCAATCAGACTCTTTGGAATTTTCAAGAGGATAAAATGACTGCAGCAGTGATTTTAAAAAGCATCTGGTAATTGCTCTTATGCATGTTAAAATTGACCATTAGGAACTAGATTCTGTTGGTTCACATTAATTCCTTGTTGCTGTGCTGATCACACTAAAACCTACTACTACTACACCACAGCAAGAAAGCAAAATAAAAGTCACATGGAAAGAATCAGATAGATTAAGAGGATACGTGCAAGCGGAAGTTCTGTTCTGTACAATCGATCACATTTTCCTCACCAAGCAATTCTCCAGCATCATCATTTCCACCATTCCGTCACCTAAGCATACAGGAGAAAAGGGATTTTTCATCATTCACTAACAAAGTCAAAATCCAGTAAAAGGAATGAAGAAAATTAAGAAACAGGAGAAAAAGAAACCTTAATGAAGGAGAAATATAATGTTTGTTTTATTAAGGAGAGTTAAATCTGAATATGGACCAAATTACCAAGGCCCAGAAAGAATTCTGCATGCACATATGAGGACTTCATATCCGCAGGCAGGTGCACATTCAAATTACATGCAAGAGTACATTGTGCATCTTGGTTTCTGACCATTTCCTCTTTCCCACTCACTGGTCTTTTGGACTGATTAGAGATCAGACTGATTTCTCTGATTAGAGACTTTAGATCATCTCAGCCCACTACCACAAACCTGGTTGCAGCAAGAAGCGGCAACCTACGGAAGTATGTGCAGATAATCTCCTTCAGAAGCCAAAAAAGAATCACCAAGCAGAAAAACCTACATTAGAGAGAAAACCATGATAACTGATCATTTCCAATGATAGCATACAATATACAGACACACAAGGTGGGGCTTCCAATTTCAACCACTAAAAACATCATTAAATAAGGAGTAGTCTTGAAATCCTCTTTGCAAGTGTTTAAGGGAAGACGACAAAATGTTTAATGCTCTTTCATGCAATGATAATACATCTGTCGCTCCTCAACATCACTCAAAATCATTCCAACTTGCAAACTTCCTTCTATTTTGTTAAATCTCTTGTCTTAAATGCAAGGACAGTTCTTTTTTCCCCATAAGGTTATTACAGCCAGAGAAATGTAGGAAAATGACTGCTTAGCAATGGTTTCTCAGAAGATAAAAAAAAGCCTGGGCAAGGACAAAGTTGTTCTGCTGGGTGTAGGAACTAAAGAGCCCATGCCAGCTTCCCCACATCACAGCAGCCAACTCCCTTCCCCTTGAACTACAGCTGTCTTCGAGAGAAAAGCGCTTGATTTCACCCAAAAGCCCACACAACCAAAACAATGGAATCATCTGATCCTGACTGGAACTGGTTGTATTGATGAAAAAGATGAATAAAAATGAAAGAAATGCCCCCCTCCCCCCCCCAAAAAAAACCCCATAACAAACAACAAACCAACAAACCAACCCAAACAACCCCAAACCAAAGCAATAATAAACCCCAAACACTGTCTGGAGTGAATGGAAAACC
>VZRI01003148.1:704641-736398 GCA_013397515.1 Upupa epops
CCTGAGGAAACAAATGCACCTCTCCCTCCCCCCCCCTTCCTCCTCCTACCCCCAAAGTCTGTGCCTGCACAAAGATATAAGAAGCCACTAAACCACAGAGTCCTACGCCTGCCAACCACAATGGCTAAATAACTCACCATGTATCGTGTGCTTTTACATGAAATACTTTCCCTTGAGATTTGAAAATAAATAAAATGTACAAACAGACTGATCAGTGAAATTAGATGAGAACACTTTAAGATTTACATCCTTTAGCAAGGAATTATTCTTAATTGCAAAAAGGTGAGTTTATGCCTTTATCCTGGCACACAATGCAGCTTCTCTGTACAATGGCTGGAGCAGATCACCAGGTCAGGCAGCTTTTTCCTAATGACAAAAACAGCAAATTTGCTTCATAGATTGTTTTTACTAACTGATCCTCATTGTTTACCCTGCACAACCATCATTACAGGGATAAGAATAAAGAGTGGATATGGACAAAGAATTTAATCAGGAAGAACAGTAATTGGAAATAATGCCAGTGAATGAATGTGATGACAAAACTGGGCACAAAATTCCTTAAACCCCAATTCCAGAAGGAGGATTTCAGTCTCCTAATCAACTACCTCAAATCTCTTCTATCCCTAAACAAGAGCAGAAAGGAGCATTTTAAACCTTGTCGATTAGCCAGCATTACTTGAGAGGCCTGAGAATGAACAAGGACATGTATTTCACATTTATAGCCACGATTACAGTATATCAAGGGCCACTGGTACCAGTTCACATTCAAACACTTCTTAGGTTGTTACTTGTATATGTCACACTTACTTATTACAAATATGGTATTTCCAGTATGCATTTCCAGTATGCTACTTACTGTAATAGATAATGCACTGCCTTCAGCACTAAAAGATCAAAAAGTACTGGGTTTTATAATGTAAATGTATCAGTAAAATCCTAAAACACCAGATCTGGCCAGGTAATGATATCTTTTATGTGTTTTTCAGTAATTACAAGGTGCTGCAAATACCCTAGGAATGGATGAGACTAAAAGTGGAGGTGAATTTAGTGGTGTAACACACTGCTTAAAGGAAAATGATAGGCTAGAAAACAGGACACACACTACATGTGGACTAAAGCCAAAGACTTCCAGCACCTGCAACCTGATTTCTGATCCAAGCCACCTACAAGTTTTCCTTCCACGCTAAGATTTGTTATCTATTGCTATTTTTTTAATGAAACGCAGTAGAAAACTAGGTTTCACTAGATCCTTGCTGTCATCTCATATACTTCACATGCATTACCAGCACAATCCAGAGACTCCCCTGCCCTTTCTACTAGGTTAAACTGCAGTTATAATATACTAATTCAGACTGGCAACTCAGAAAAGAGGAGCACATCATGTCAGCAACCTCTATCACCCTCTTCTGAACACATTATAAACTTCTTCAGAAACGACTTGCGTTCATTTACTTACTAAATTAGACATCGACGCTCTGCCTCATCGTATCTGGTGGAAACACACCAGACACTGTGACATTGTTAAACAGAGGCCCAGTGACCTCAGAGTCAACAGAAAGTACAACGTAAAGGAACATTTTGAACTAGATTTTATGAGTCTCTAATTAAGAAAGATGATTTCAACTGAAAATAAATGTTCTGCATTAATTTACAGTAAAAGCAGAGTCCATCCAGAAATACCTGTTTAAAGGTATGTTATAGGAGGAGACAAGGTCAATGTTAGGTTTGATACTGTAACTTCATAGGCTTGTACCAAGAATGGTGGATTTAACCCTAACCAAATATAACGTCTAAGACCATGATGCTGTGCCTTTACAAACTCTTGATACCTTAGGTTCTAGGCAGATTCAATACAAAAGGATCTGTCTGTGCCATAGTAAATTGTAAGATTTCAGTGTGGGCATGATAAATAATCCCTACAATCCACTGTCAATCAATTGGTAAATAATCAAATTGGGGTTTTTTTTAAAAAAGAAAAATAGCATGATTAAGGAAATGGGTGGCACGTCTTACAGGATGAGACTTAGTTTTGTTTGATTAATCTGTCTCAATGAACCTAACAAGTAACAGTAGCCTACACATATATCCAGATCTAGAAGAGGAAAAGAACAAGGGATACCAAGATACAGCATAACAAAAGTGGGTATCAGGTGACTAGGCAGAGAATCATGCACCACATTTAAAGAGGATTCCTTAACTTCAAAGAAATTTATCTTTAGGATAGCTTTTCCAGCTAAAGCCCCAGGGGCACAAAGCCAAATCTTCTTAAAAGTCAAGTTTGACGTTTTCATGACACAAGTTCAATGATATGATTGTCTGCAACAGCAGATGATAACACGGGAGAGCCTTTCAGTTCTAGAATCCCATTTGAATGTAAAGGAAAAAAACACGCCCATGTTGCTACTAATCTTACCAAAATACTCAGTTATTACTAAGCTGTTAATCAGTTTTATCCTCTTAGGAACAGGCATAATGAACAGGCTGCAGAGGCAATGCAAAAATCTTTTGAACCAAGTCGGTATTAAACTTGAAATCTGCTGATCTGCATAGATTTTCAGTGTTTTATACTATCTTGTGCTTAAGTAATAATGTGGAAAGCACTGACTTTTACCACTGTACAAATACCTGAAAACACATGATAAATAACTCAAATTATCCAAACCTTCCTCCAGAAATCTCTTAAAGATTAACAGAAATATGAGCCAAAGTATAATGTATTCATCAGCCCGTAATTTTTTCCCATTGACCTTGGAATTTTTTCCTATATAAAATACCTATCATGTCTCTCTGTTTTTCTAGTATCTTCATGCACAATGAAAAGTTAGTTTAAATACATTTATAACAAGTTGCTGCTGTAAGTTTTTTGTACACAGATTTATTTCAGAGGTGCCGTCTCTCAAGTGCACTGACCTAACAGTGTGGGCAAATGAGCTGACGGCAAAAAGCAGGGAAAAAAATAAAGCTCTGAGGATTCATGAATTCAAGCAATCCTCAGCGCTGCACAAGCAACTGCCCGACTTTCTCCCCTTCCTGCAGGTAACCAGCTTATTGCTACTCTCTGAAAATTTCTCCCTGTCCACAGGTACCACCCTCTTTTTGAGGAAACTATAACACAGATTAACATAACGAAGAAAAGCTCACAACAACCATTCTCAACTTAATTCTCACCGTACAGCCGCCACATTTGGTTTAGCTCTAACAAAGGAATGGCACAATTTTTGCAAACACACCTGTTAACACAAAAAATACATTACCTCTCCTACCGCAGAGGTCAAAGACCACTATTTTAAATGTTTTCTATCTTGTTCTTGAGTTTCACAGTGAAACAATAAAAAATCTTTCCTCATACTCTGGAAAGCTTCCAGCAGCCCCTCCAGCAAGCTCAAGTACTTCTTTCCAATAAAGCTTCACCACTGGCATCCATCCACATTCTGTGGTGTTGCAAGTATCGTTCAAATTGACATTATCTCCTGCTTTAAGTTTTATACTCTCTGAGTTTGCCAGTACTTACGACTTTTTCAGTTGGTTGGATATTGCCATTTCACACACCTGTAGACAACTACTTCAAGATTTCTATTTATTGCTCTTTTCATTCTGCATTCTTCATATAAGAGTTATTTCCTCTGCTTATAAAATTTTAATTATTTTAGTACTTTATTTATAGTTTTAATAATTTACATTTATTTACTTGTAAATAATTTATTTCTATGTTAAGTATTCTCATAACTGCGCATCTGTAATTTCCAACAAGTCCCTTGCTACTCCCCAATACACTTTCCAAACTTCATCTCAAAAGGCTCAAAGTAAACTAATACAAAGCAATTTCATGTGGGACTGAGGAATTACAGAGCTGCATCACGACACTTGCTCATATGTATTTGCAGAATCAGGTCTTACCCTACTTGAAAAATGCAACACATCATTAAGGAATGATCTAGCATTCTGTCTTTAAAAGGCACTTTTCTGTATTAACATCATCTTAGTCACTGTCTTTGAAAATCAAATCAAACTTCAAAAGGAGGTTACACCAGCACTAACACGATCTGCATTCACACCATGAGGAAAGCAGACCTAAGTGTTTAGCAACACCACTGAACAGAGACAAGCAGCATCTTGTCACAACTTGAAGGGTAGCAACAAGGGGTATCAATCTTTGGGGGTTTTAAGTTTCTTTTGGCAAATTCAGGTAATACTTTTGTTTTTAAGCTGAAGAGGCAGCAGTAAGTCTCATCCTTTTTTGACTGCCTTCCGACCAAACAGCATATTTGCCAGCTAGATCTACCCTATACAGACCCTAATCACTTGCTGCCAGAAATTCTTCCCTATGGGATCTTCAGTCTTTTAAGAAAGCAAAACGTAAAGAGTAGTTTTGCATTGAAATCTACGGCAGTGAAAACCAAACTGCAGAGTTTGAATTTCTAGGAAGTCAAATTTCCCATTTCTCTTTCAAATAATTGTCATCATATCAGAGGTGCAGTTCAAGGAATATTCATTTTGCATTAGTAATGGCACACAGCCAGCATCACCAGCTAACTGGAAACCAGTCCTCCCTGCTCTTGTCCCCAGCTTGTCCACAGAGCTGGGTCACCACAGCAACAAGTGAACATCTACACAGCAGTTCATGGGATCAGCATCAGCCAACATAGTCCACTGATACTGTATCTAGTAATTTTAATATCAACAACATGAAGTTTTAGGAAAAGTAAAAACAATTTAGTCAGAACTTTAGCTGAGTGACTACGTCCTTTTGTCTCGCTAAGCTCAGTGCCACACGGGCGTCCACACATGGCCACTCTTGACTTTATTCCATAGCAGACATGCCAGGATGAATATTCAAAGAATTTTAAAACAAAAATTCAGCATCATTTGAATCTGCACTTTGTTTTTATAAAACAATGTTATATTTGCATATTAGATTTCACTCTAAACTGTTGTTCCTTAGTAACATTCCTGTTTACATTGGTAGCTGGAGAATGCATTTCTTACACCTTTTTGTGTCAATGATATAGGCATTTTAAGTCTCACAATAGTATGAAATTGTTTGGAAGAATAAACTTCCAAGCTTGAATAGCTTGGAAGAATAAACTCTATTAGCCAACAGCAAAAAACTTGGATTTGAAAAACATGAGCTTTTAAAGCTGAACACATGGGCAACACAATGTAAACACTCCATATTCTGACAGAGAAAAATAAAATACTATCTGATTGCCTTCACTTACTGAAGTTTCCCCCTCAGTAGCTTGACAAACGATGAAGTGTTTTTCGCTTTTACAGAATCACAGAATTACTGAGGTTGGAAACGACTACTAAGATCATCAAGTCCAGCCTAAAAACACAGTCCAACACAAATTATGCATTACACTAACTCCCCTGTAAGCTTTTCTACTGTAGTCCTTCCTTACAAATTTTAATGCAGCACTCTAACAAAATGAAGTCATTAAATAGATAACAAAGATCTTCAAAGTGATGGACTGACATTACCATATCTTTTCTCTGTAGCAGCCTTGAAAAAGCTACTTGTTTTGATAACTATATTGCACTACTAAGTCTAGTACTTGCCTAAGCTTTGCAGTTGCTGAAGTTTTCAAGTTCATTGCATTTAATACAGCCATATACTAAACACGAATGTTATGATCAGTCACTCCGCTCCTTAGATATCTGTCATGGAAAACTCAGAAGTGATTTCTGAATATTTCACATAAAGTCAGAGTTCCCCCAAAGAATAAACACTCAGAATCAACATAAGCAACATGGACGTCATTAAATATTTCTTCTAATGAAAAGAATTCCAAATTGAGAGGTTAAATACTGCTAACAGAAAAGTGTGAATACCTATCATATTATCTATAAATTGTACAAAGCCCACGGGCTGATACTAGAAGATTCTGCACAAAAAAACAATCTAAACCAAACCAATCAAAAAGCCAACACGCATCCCAGCACCTACCCAAAACAAATCTACATACATAATCTATAAATCTAAAAAAACCCACCAAACCAACCCCAGCACCTTTTCTCAAGGGCCCATATTTAAAAGTTTTTGCTAAACGATCTTAGCAACTTAACAAAAAGTCTATCTTGCATTCCTGACAACAGAAAACCAAACTGCTACAACAGATTAATAAAGAAGCATTGCGTAAAATGTTAAGTAACTTGAAAAGTTTTAATAAATATTCATGTTAGATTATCCTCTGCCACAACAAAAAGAAAAAAAGCCCATAAATATGCTTTTAGCATAAAACAATCATTAATTTCAAGTGGTACTTAATTAGTGAGTCTGTAACAAATTTACATAAATTCTCATTACAATATAAAGCACATTATTTCAACCTTCTAAGTAAAGCTAGCTGTGGGTAAATTAAGGGTTTGACCATCCTGTGTCAGTACAGTGGTTAAAGCTTTATCGCATTTTCCAAAGTTTCCGTTTCCTGACACTGTCCCTTCTGTGAAGACCCACAACCCCATCCAGGAAAAGTAACTACACATTGACCAAAACCAGCCAGAGAATTCGACATCTTTTAACAGCAAATTTTAGCAACTCACGATGCCTTTATTCAGTACAGATTTGCAATTTGCACATGTTACTGTCTCATCGAGGACAATGTACCACAATAGATGAGGATTTATGGCCCCACAGAGCAACATTCAGTTTATTTTTGGCTGATGGTGGATTCACACACACGCCCTGTGTTCCGTGTCTGAAACACTTTATTCACAACAGTAACAATAATTCCAAGTATGTGAAAGGAAACCTGTGTCTCACACCCTTCCTAGCTGCAACATCAGGTCACTACTTCTACCTCCTCCAACATTTTCCTTGCTACTAGTCCATGACCAACTCACTAAGATTTCGGCAGAGCTGCTCCTTGCAGATTTAGCATTATATGCTGCATTGCAACACAGTTTACCACAAGAGGACTCATCTCCATAGCTTAGATGATGTACTGAGCCATGTCTGCATCTTCATCCCTGCTGGGATCCCCCAGGACTGCTACATGCCTTGACCAATCAAGTTCTCTCCCAAGCAGTTTCTCCACCATATTCCAAAGATGATATATGCCCATGTAGTAATTGTTTTATTTCTTAATTTCCAGAGGTTCCATGTTTTGTCTTCAGTGAAGGTAAAAAAAAAAACAACAAAAAAAGGGTTGGAACCCCACACAGAAGAGTAAACATACAATCAAAAAACCACCAAACACTACAAAAGTACAAATACTTGAGATTTTACACTTTCTTCATTTTTACCTTGTCTGAGCGTTTCAACAATTACATCAAGCCTGCAAAACTGTATTTTAAAGTCAAAGCTTTGAAGAAAAGCACAGTCACCATGAGTAACAGCAAGCTGTTGAAAAAGAATGACAATTTAGCGATGTTGTAGGCAGTGATTAATATCTATTTACTGTAAGCTTTCAATGCATAAGTGGCCAGTGTACTGTCTGTACTTTGTCCTATAATAAACTGACTCCACATTTTGTCATTTGTTCCCTCATAAAACTTTGCATTTCTCATCTGGCGCCAAAGACAGCCCAAAATTTGATAAACTCTTCTGCCAGTTTTCACAAACAAAATCCCATCTTCGCTGACATAGGTTTATAGCGACTTATTTTCACCTCCTGTACAGCTATGCAGATTCTGCTATAAATGTAAATGTATCTTGTGACAGTTTTACACTTGGGCAGATTGCAAATGCTGTCAGATTAGAGCTGATGTCTTTAATAAAGTAAATAAGTTTCAGGGACTCACTATGGGAAAGGGCAGTGGGGATGAATGCCCACATTAGTACTCGATGCTAAGGCTCTCAGCAGCTGAAGCCTAAGTGTTGCTGCTCGTCATATTAAAACTCTGGTTTACATAAAGCAGCGACAGATCTGAATTTTGCTTTTTGCACTTTTAAATGGCCAAAGGCTCTGGGAGTTCCCCATCAGGTGTATAAAACAGATTAAAAAACCCCCAATGAACAGTGTAAAACAAGCCAGGCACACAAGGGTAGGGAGTGGTACAGGATCACAATCTGTTCTGGCACTCGTTCTTTCTTTTAATCCCAAACTCATTGTTAGCTCATAGCTGATGCTCCAAGTGTACTCTTGCAAACTGGCAAATTTTGTATCAGTTCAAACTGTTAAGATTATGACAGAAGTATTTATAGCGACAGGAGACAAGGCAACCTCTTGTGACAGCCCCAAGGTTTACCTCTCTTCAACGCGCTAAAGGCAAAGAAATACAAGGATGTGAAATACATACGTGGCTATATATATACATAAAACTAAGTATCTTGGGTGACAGTTTTCTATTTCATTTCAGGCAACACTGTATGAAACAACTTCAATGAGCTACTTAAAGATGGGTGCTGGGAACATGTTCCATGCCGTTATCATCAACACACACTAACATTTACCTTCAGCACATGCTGAGGAAATCCCCTGAAACCCACTGGTAGTAAGCAAATCTGCAGATCTACAATGTGGACAGATGGATGAATACACTCAGAAATTATCTCCCCATACTTTCCAGAAAAGGCTGTATTGACACACAGCAGTGCCTGATGAGAGATCTGCATATGAACAACATTGAGCCAGCAATTACCCAAGAAGACCACATTAGAAAGAGTTGTGATCATGTGGCTTATCAGAGAAAAAAGGCACAAGTCGGTATTCCCAAATCATTCATCTTCATGCATCTTATCCTCCTCTACTTCATTTCTTTTTGTGGATTCTTTTATTCCCCAGCACCTGACATGACTTATTTCCCAGACAAAAATAAGACTTGTGCTTTTAGAGCTCTTCATCTATTTGTATTTCATGAATTTGTACAGTAGCTTAATATTTCTCACCAACTTGTTCTCATTTTACACAGCTCTCTCCCTTTCTGCTTCTACTTCTCAGATTTCTTTCAAACAGTTGCCCTTCCTGACCTGGTTCCTATCATTTTACCTCACTTCATGCCTCTTGAGATCAATTTTCTTCTGCTTTCCATGAAAAGACTATGGCAGATGGAACAGCCAAATCCAGATGCAGGTAGGTCCTCATACTATGACTAGGCTCTTTAATTCCATCACCACCTATTTCACTGGAGAGCTGCAGCAGCACCACCACCACAGCTTTCACAGCCAGCACAGCTTCCCACATTGCCACACTGCAGAATTATCATTACAAGAAAGCCTTGCTCATAGCGAGATTGAAGATACTTCTAGTCAGCCACTTAAATTCTTCCCATAGGGGAATTCTGCTCTAGTTAACACCAGAAAAAAGCATCTAAGGAAATACTATATTGCAGAAACATTGCTTCTACTGTTTATGTTATCTTCTTATCTAGGCTCAGTTAAGGCATGAGTCAGAATTGTCTACCCAAGGACCACAATTTAAGTCACACAACTCTCTGTAACACAACTGAATTGGAATTGGTGTATTTTTTATATAGTTCCAGAAAAAAAAACAACACACCCCACTGAAACCTGAGTTTTCATAGCAGGAGCAGCTGACCTTCACTTACACCTTCCTACTAAAGACCTATATCACAAACATCTCACTACTCTTGTTGTCAAGCAAGGAACTGTAAATCTGCTGGTCTTCAATCAAGACAATCTAGATTAATTTTAAAACGTAAAATTAGAGGAATCTATGTTTGGTCTCCACGTGAATCTCGAAGCTGTCACATCTGGTTTTCCTTAGTGTTCATGTATGAAAAGGAGAGCTTTCTAAGAACACATTAATTTGAATGCAAATTTTCAGGCAGAGATACAATTACCATTAACACTAATTCACTCCAGGAGCATGACTGGCCAGGAAGGAAGAACTGGGTGAAGTCACAACAGCAGCAGCCACTGCTTCAGCTAAATGTGCTCTCCAACAAAATTAGAAAAAATTAGTTTTCACTCTGTGCATCGTTACTAATTCTCCAATATTCTTTCTCTCTTTGTAACAGAATAAACCTCAGATGTTGCAGAATTTTACAGAAAGAAAAACACAGTTCACACCAAAACAGCCAACAACTACATGCTAGCACCTTCAGGAGCATTAAGAACCTGTGTATTTGCTCTAGTGCTCCCCATTTCAAGGAACAAATTGACATGTTTTACTACTTTGTCAGAGTTTTTCTGCTGTGCTATTCCTCCTTGTGCAGCACCATTAATTCTTCGCTCTCCGTTTTCACTTTAAAAAGAAAAAAATCCACCAAAACCTCCACAACCCACAACACAACTCTGTCTAAATCAGTGTAAAAATATCCTTAAAAACAGATATTAGAGTGAAAAACCATCTGTCAATTATGGCACAATAACAGTTTGTATTGATAACTGCAAATAACAGTTCCGCTTTTGGGTCATTTTTCACACATTTTGATGGCTTCTATCACACACACTGGCAGGCTGGAAAGTTGAAAGGTAGGATAGGGAAGCTTTAGTGAAATCAGAGCCATCTTTCATTCTGTAGTTTAGGGCCTACTAAAGACACTAGGAAATGCTGATCTCCTCCAGTTAAGGTCATCTACTAATCAGGAAATTGCAATTTCACTGAAGTCTCAACATTCTAGTACCTAAAAATCAGTTTAAGCCACTGTGAATGACAGGAAAGTTTTGGGGGGTTGTTCTCAGTAGTGACTTCATGTGCAATCTAATCTTAAGAGCTAAATTGTAAGAGGTAGTGAGAAAGAAAAACGATACTGTCAGCCATTTGCTAATAAGAGGGTTGGCAAAACAGTTCTTGAATTGATTGTAACACTCATTTTGATTACTTTTAATTTCAATGTTAAATACACGTATAAGTAAAACCAGTCACAAAGTAGTTATGAGATTTCACAATGTGAGTTTACTATTCATTAGTAAAGACACCAAGAACATTATTAAAAAAACCAATGTTGGTGAGAAATCTTTCACATTTCAAAATGGTGACACAGACAATAGCTAGACTTTCTTAAAGAAAAAAGACAATCCAGCTTACTCTTTGCAGAGTAAAATCTAAAACATGTAGGTACTGTAAAAAATAAAACAGAAAATTCTGAACTGTAAGCAAATCACACCTGCAAGCATGAAGAAACATACTGTAAAATAAAGAGCTACCCTTAGATTTCTCCACCCACAACTCACACTGAGTGTCATCATCCATGTTTACATACAATGTCCATATTTGTAATCAGGGACTGTGCACCAGTGCTGGACAGCAGCTTAACGAATTCAACTACTTGTACATTTCAGGACCGACAATTCTTCGGACTCAACAGCTACAGCCTCTAGCTCAGAGATTACACTTGGTCACTTTTCTCCCACCAGCACAGAAAGTGCTCTACTTTCCTGGATGAAAGATTTGAATAAATAATGCAGAGCTGTTTAGCGCAAAGTATTCATTACACTTGAGATGAAGAGCCCAGCCGGCAGCAGATCAAATTTGGTAACTTCAACAACTTGACACAGTGGCTTTAAGAGTGTGATTGTGATATCATTTATTAACAGTCACCCAACTTCAATACCAGTCAGAGTCTGCACCATAATAGGAAAATGTGATGATCTATAACAGCATTTCTTCTGTAATTTATTATTTCGTTGTAATAATTAATCTTTTCAACAATTAATGCTTCTCCTTTAGAAACTGTTGTCATGTTGCTAATCCTTCAGTAAACAAGAGTACAAAGAACATTTAAAAAATAAAACACACAACTCCTACTAGATCTTACAAAAAATACCCTCAATAAGTAAAACCGAGATAAAATTTAGCCATGACAGTAGGATTCAGTAAACTGCCTAGTTGGTGTTACTAGTTACACAGTAAGTGTTTATACAGACACAAAAATTCAACACCTGTACTTCTAACTCCCCAATAATCGCGGGTTTGTCCTTTTTCTTCAAAAACCCATTCGCCCGTGAGAGCATTAAGCATATTTTTCTCCATTACCATTTTTGTTACACAATTAGTATTGAGCAGTGCAACACTGAACGCCTGCCTGTTCTCCACGAGGGAACTTCCCACGGTACAGCACAGGCAGCAATCAGAGCATGCACAGTTGGAAGTCAGTGCTCCGGGTACTTCACTACTTTAATCAACCCATATGCATTTTAAGTGAGCTGTCTGCAAGGAGAATGGTGGTATGCTCCCAGCAGTAGTTACAGTGGTATTCTAAGCAAACAGGAGAGAGCAAAAAAGTGGTTTGTTTAGGAAACTGTGAGATTTGGAGAATATCTCAACATGATCAATTCCTTTTTTTTTTCTTTTTACATTCTTCAGGTGGGTATGAGTGGTCCGCTGGCACTAGCCTGTAACTACTAAAAGTTATCATGACACTTCGTTTGTAGGTTGACAAGACAAATCTTATGTATCCATACAATGAGTTCCAATTACTGCAGCCATGGAATGCTGGCCTGCTCAACAGTGAGGCTTAGTGTTCATGATGCTGATGTTCCATAAACTTAAAGGAGAAGCAGTGCAGAAAAGGTCTCAGTTGCTTTTTCTATTGTTTTGGGGTTAGTGGTTTTGTTTGTTTTGCTGGGGTTTGAGTGTTTGTTCTTTTGATAGCCTGGAGATTTTGATTTTCTTTTTTTTCAGTGTTTCTGCAAGCAAAAATGTTAACAATACTAACCATTTTATACTTAGATCTAAGTGCTCTCCAGCACATAAAGGTTGCCTATTAAGAGGAGAGAGGGCTACTAAGAGGAGAGAGGCTCCCTTCTCCATAAAAAGCCAGGTGGAAACGACTAGGGGCAACACGTACAAGTTGCACAGGAGAGGTTCACTCCAGTGTAAGTACTCTCTAGAGCGAGAACAATCAACCACTCACAACTACCTCTCCTCACAGATGAGGTAGACACTCCATCCCTGAAGGTTTTTTAGATGTGATTGCACAGGTTTCTAGATAATTTCATCTAGGTTTCCCTTTCTGTAAAAGGTTGGATCAGATGGTCTTTCAAGGTACCTTCCAACCTGGAGTGTTCTATGATTCTATAACAAAGATGTAGCCATCAGAAAAAGAAAGGAACATACACAAAGCATTGTTAGTACTACTAGCAACAATGATTTTTAAATCACGTGGTCACTTCAGTGAACAAATAGCGCAATTTTTCCTATTTCCCTTGTCACTAAAGAAGGACAGAATTTTATCGTAACACACATTTTATCATAACTTCACTTTTTTGGTTTCATGTAGGCTGGTTCTTTTCTGCCTGTAAGTCTGTTCCGTCCTCCATCAATCTGAACCATCATGTTCTGAAGGAAGAACCCACCCAAAGTCAATCTGTAGTAATAATATAATAATCTAATAATCTAATAGAGCCTCTTTTGATCATGATTGATGGAGGTTGGCTGAGATGCAAGTTTAATAAAACTAAACTAAATCAGAAAATTAAACCACTTCTTTCATTGAAAAAAATGTTATAGCATATTCAACTGTCATATGGATGGCTCCTACAACAGAAGTAAGAACTGTATCGCTTTGGACTGTTAGTAACACACACATAAGCCATAAGAAAGTGGGTTTGGATAGAATGTATTAGAATTACTTGACTTCTCATTAAAACATCTTTGTAACTTGGAGGCAAATGCCTCTCATTGAGAAAAGCTGTTTAATAATTTATGCATTTCTTCTACTTAAATATTTGAAGAAAAGCAAGCAGCTTCAAACTTGGTTTGTTTTAAGTTAGTGAAATCATAGATTCACAAATATATTTGATTGGAAGAGACCTTTAAGACCATCAGGGTCATCAGGTAACACAAAAGGACACAGATCCATCAAGTACTGTTTGTTAGGAAGCAAAACATTCTAAGGCAATTATTGAAAAAAACCTTATTTTATCTGTATTTTTAAAAAGCCTAAAGATTACATACTACAAGTTATTCAATAAAAAGATATTTTTGTAGTAGTCACAATTACTGAATTAAAAGGAAATTAAAAATACTATTTCAATTGGCAGTAAAGCAACCTTTCTGCCAAAACTGTAAAATTTTGAGTTTTGAAACAAACAGAAAAGAAAATTTAAACCATGTTCATTATTGTCCAAAATCTGCTAATCAGCCCTTGGTGATAATGACTTTTACTGCCCTCCTACAGAAACAAACAAACAAAAAAGGCCTCTGATTTAGCTACTCTCTGTTGTTGACAGAACTCCCATAAAGCTTTTATTTATAGACACACACATATGTATGTAAAATATTAATGAAGGAACAGTGTTACATGCAGACGTTGCCTGCTTTGTCTCTTTCACTTGTAAATACATTTTAAATGAGCTAATTGAGACAACACATTTGCAACTGCTGTTGCTTTTCCTCCAGCTTTTATTCACAATTCAAACCTTAAAATAGCTAATCTACAGCATTCTGGGGATAATCTATGGATACTGTACTTTGAGTGCATTGTTTGAGCATCTGGAAAGCTAAAAAATCTACTAAATAGCCAATCCCTAAACATATGATTAGAGAATAAAAATCTATCTCAGATCTGTTCATAGAAATGGCTTGAAAGAGTAGATATCACAAACTGTACTTAGTTCTGCTCAATGTATTTTATTTTAAGTATTGATTTGATGTGGTCTTAAATGATATGGGCTCTGGGAAAGGACATTCACCTCATCAAGTTAACATACTGAAATTTAAATTATTCCTGTAAATAAACTATTCAGGAAATGTGATTTTTAAACACTAATTTAGCTCCAAGAGATCGTGTAATATCAGTCTGTCTTGGTAATGTCTCTGTGGAACATTTAAAATAAATGCCATTTGAGGGGCACCAAAATGTTAATTTTCAGATATTAGCCTATAGTCAAGGTCCAGCTACTTTTAGCACTGTTATTATTGTAATAACAACAGCACATTATGGGTAGATTATTTTAAGTTGCTGGGCTTTTAAAAGGAAAAAAATGTATGAGTTAATGTTTTATTCATTTTGAGCAACATTACTGAAATTACTAGGAAGAACTGGGTTAACACTGAAATACAGCTGAAGAGAAAAGTCTCTTTGCAGAGTACATAATGACAAGATGACATGCATTTTATTTAAATTTTGTTTGCTGGGACAGCCTCCTGAGATGCATCTCATTTAAATGAGGACACTTGGATGACAATTGTAAAATTTGACTATGAAATGTAATGACTAAGCTCTAAGCTGCATGAACTTACAGACGTAATTATTCAGCATGTACCATACCGTAAAGATAAATGAAAAGACATATTAATCAAGTTTAAATACAATGACAGTGTGGTACAAATGGCATCCAGATAGTGCTATAAATAATGCACCACAAACAGTACAAACTGAACTGCGCTATGATCTACCATTTATTGAAAAATTTCTCAATATATTTAAAACATTTACTAGTCATTTGATACAATTCAGCCACACCAACACCAGCAGCCCAAGATGGCAACTACTGTAGAGACCATACAGGCCATTAGGACAAATTCTAACTTGGGTACGTGAATTGCATTTTCTCCAACCAGCGTGCACCTATCACTATGCAGAAGAGCCCAGATTATCTTAGTTCTCTATTTTAGGTATTCCCCCAATCTAACAGCTGACTTACCTTTAACTCCTACTCCACCAGAATAGAGAACCTGTTAATTATACTACCATTTATACATATTTTAGCTTATTGCAACTTGATGTTACAGTACGATTTATGCAGATATGGAAGGAATTCACTTCACACCAAGAAAAACAAATGAATTAGCATCAGAGAAGCAGCTAGTTTCTTGTTTTTCCCTCCATATTTCAATTCTAAATCAGGGGTCCTTGGCATTCACTCCACGTTACTAATGAAAGCACTGACACTGGAACCCTTATCTATCTAATCATAACTGAGGGTAAAGAAGCTTCCTGTATTTTATATGTGTACAAACACATTTTTAAAGAACAAATACAGAAAGACTGGAATGACTTGTTGACAGAACATTTGCTTGACTGTTTACAGAAACCAGAGGTAAACAGCAGAGAAATCAACCAAGCACAAATCTTAATTCTTAGGTTTACTTCAAATCCAGTGGCATCATCTTATATTCCCTACAGAGCTGAGACTCCTGAAGATTATTTTCAGGTTGACCTACAGTGTAATTTTATGAACCCACGCTGCAGTTTACCTTGTTTCTTTCTAAACGTATAAATATCCTTGTGATTAAGGTCTCTGCTAAGAAGCTGTGAAATCAGCATATTTAGTTTCCAATGAAAACATTAATATGCAAATTAACGAATATCAGGCAAGAAAAATAATGGAGTTCACCTTTGTGTAATCAAACACTCAGCGACAGGCATTTTTTTTCACTTAAAAAATGGAAAACTATGGAAAGGCAACCAGAAATAAGGCTACCACCAGCTGTTAATGTAAGTAATAAAGACGAATTAAATAAATTTCCTGCTGATCACCTTTAGCTACAAGTTATTTGCGATTTATAATATCAAAAAATGGAGTCCTGTAAAATACTTTTAATTTTATGGTAACATCTGAGAAACCAGTTCAGTTTTTGAATAACAGAGTTAAAATGCCAGCTATTTATGACACAACTCATCAATAAATGGGATGCTCAGTTACTCCTAGTTCCAATCTAGCAAATTAAGTAATGATGGCTTATATCTCAAACTTCTCAATCTACTAGAAAAGGAGAAAAGACATTTTCCACACATAAATCTAGCAAAACACAGGACGGATTTAGAAAGACTCCACAGCAAAAAAACCCACAATCCAACAGTGAAATGTCTTGGAAAATCTTTTCATGTAGAAGAAAGACTGTACTGCAAAATTAAAATTAATACAAAAAAAACTAAGTCTATTTTCTGAAATATAAAACTGGAATTCATAAAATGTCTTTCAATATGGATACATCCTTCCTTCTTGAGTTTTGGAAAGGACCTCCAGAATCATCAAGTTCAGTCTTCATCCCATCATCTCTCTAACCCCTAGAAGACCATGGCCTTAAGTGCCACATCTACTCAATTTTTAAACATCTCCAGACATGGTAGCTCCACCACCTCCTAGGAAGATCCATGCAGACCAGAAATACAAACAATCTTGCAAATTCATTTAATGTATTTAAGCTTGAGGAAATCAACAGATGAGTTGCTGTATTGATACAGTAATTAATTTGCTTAAATTCATTAAGAGACGAGGACTCCAGGACTTTATGGAACTTGGTTGCTTATCCTTTCCCTATTTATCCGCAGAACTGACACCAAAATTTTGCATTGCTAAACATGAAGTTAAAAAGAGTCCCATGCTATTAACTCTACATACAGGAAATCCTGTCTCTGTCTTTCTTTTTCTGTTTATACAGAAATATATATAAATACATGAAGATCTGTCATCACACTACCTGAAACAGATCCTCCAATCTATAATTTACCTATACATAGCGTAGGTATGGTATAATAAGGGTGTACATGACAAAAACAGTATTCCAAAACAATTTCCTGGGTTGAGTATGGCCCAGGAGGTGTAACAGAACACCAGGGAACCATTGCTTTCAAAAAAAACCCAACAAAACAAAAAAAGTGTTGGCAAGAAAAAAAAAAATTGCTAGGAATGTCATCAATATTTAATGAAAAAGAAGAACATCTAAACTCCACACTCCCTACCGCATCTTCCACCGTTCACAGGGTATGAACTAAAAATACTGTTTTGCCTGACAAGATAATGCTCACCTTTCAAACTTGTGTCACATTTTAAGAAAGAGGGGGGCTGCAGGGGGACAGGAAAGCGATAAAATGAAAGCAAACACTGTCGTTGGTACACGTGTTGCTTAGCAATACACCATATGAAACTAGCAGAAACGGTGACATTGGCCCCCAGTTGAATTTACATAAACACTAAACGTGCGTCACTGAGAGAGGTGTGAAGGCAAAGTGTCTGCTATGGAACCTATAATGACAATAGGGATTCAGTAGCACGCAGATATGCAGTAACATCCTAAAATCTAAACAGAAATGGCATTTCTTTTATAGCACAGAAATCTTTAAAGCAGCAGTTTCTTCCTTTATGATACTGAATTGATATGAACTACAATTCAAAATAATTTTGTTTTCCTGAAAAACACCGTAATAAAAGAAAGTAATTGTATTCCTGTAACAATGATTAAATATACATCTTTAAAACATGCATTTCCCACAAAAAAAAAGGTTTCCTTTCACAGCATCAGCTTTATCTAGTCTGTAATCACCTATTCTTGGTCTGAATAAAGTTAATAAAGTTTTAGAATAGTTTAATACTACTTGTATTACCAGTAACACTTCCATAAGCTCTGCCCACTGATCTGAAAGTACCTGACTGCAGAAAGAGTGAAATAGCGTTGTCCCTTCCAAAGACAAGATAATAAAGGCAGCGATTAAATGAAAGCGTCGAAGAGTAAAACTTTCACAACAGAGATGAAATATTGCAAGTAACAGTAACTTGAAGTCAGCACTTACACACCACAGTCCATATACAAGGTCATTTCTATCTACAGCAATATGTCAAAACACAGAGATCAAAGACTTGGGGGGGAATAGCTCAGGTCTTAAACTTTCACAGGTTTTTGACACACTTTAAAAGGCATTATCCACACATAACACAAGTGCGTGCATATTCCCTCCTTCATTACAAGGAAATCTTTAGAAAACAGCTGAGGAAATTTCCTAAGCAGTTTCCTAAAACACAGAATGTAAAATTGATATTCTTTACCAAAGAAAAGTAAAACATCAAGAACCAAAATATTTTTTTAAAGATTTGATATAATACAGTAAAGGTTTTGATCCTAGTAACATGCAACAGCCAAAGCTACAATACCTTCATATTATAATGTCTTGCTCTTGAGAACAATCACTTTTCAAGCAAACAGTGGTTCAAAAGTTGAAAGGTCAGCTAATTCTAATTAAACATACAAAATAAGAATGTAATCTGCACAAAGAAAAACAAACACCACTATCTGTAGATAAAGCCATTGATTTCTGAATGTTTTTTACAGCACAGGTGGAGTAGGGGTTTGCATTTCATGATGATAAAATTCATATGCTCTATTAGTATTTCCGCTTACAGGCATTCACATGCACAGCAATTAACAGCTGAAACCCAAATAGACCTGCCAGCTGACTTTTTCTAAAGCACATGCCACTGACTGTTCAGGCTAGTAAGACAGACAAAATGAGTTTTAGTGGTCCTTTGGGGGAGTGGAGACAGAGAAACACATACAAATCCTCTTGCTGACAGCCTGCCCGGTGCCGCTTGGAGTAAACTTAGTCCACAGTGACAGCCACCCTACCTACCTACCACCTTGAAAGCCAAGAATGTCCCTCCATTACTGTAGAGTAGACATTCCCTTATTTTCACTCCTAAACAGCTCAAATTGTCCAAGTTTTTTCGACTGATCAACTGAATTGGAAAAAAATTATGCAAACCTGAATACATCAGGATATAAAAAAATGCTGAAAATCATCACTTCCTTAATCCTTTCTTATTGAGCAATTGGGTTGGTGGTTGGACTTGATGATCTCTTCCAACTTAATGATGATATGAACAATTTAGTTTCTGTTCTTTAGATCCACTAGTAACCATAAAGTAAGAATGTTTGCTAGTGTTCATGGTCAGGTGTACCTCTATCTTTCTCTCCCTCTCAATTAGGATGGCTCAAGAGATGCATAATAAACCTCCAAAATTCAGAGTAGCGTTTGATTCCCTAGAAACCAGCTGGAGGAAATACAAAGTGAAAAGTGAGAACATACCCTTGACTTCAATGTATGAAAACAATCTCCGGTAAGAGTCATATAGTGTCTAGGAAAAGTCACAACAGTGATCTGGAAACGTGTTTCCTTGTATGACACACACTCCCAGCTAAACAAAACCTAAGAAGGATTTTCAGGTTTTCATATTCTGTTCAGATGCAACAGTTACAGTAAATATACAGGAGGTTTTTATATACCTTATCACAGTGAAGCATCCCAAGTATGGGATCTTTCAAACTTCCTTAAAAAAAATTAAAAATGTAGTATTCTTCCAATAACTCCCAGAGAAAATCATTACGAGTTTTGATTAATGGATAAGCAGATGTTTCACTTGACAATTGGGATGAACTAAAAATATACCAGTTACAGCATCACATGATGCCAAGATCATTTACCCATGCTTCATTGTCTGTCCACATGCCAGCCAGCTCCTACTAAATCAATCCAAGCAGATTTCAGTTAAATTGCTCCTAACACTCAGAAACTTATCACCATCGTCTTACCCTACCAGTAGTTGGAGGACAACGGCATTTTTCCCTCTGGGCACATGACTGGTGAATAGCTGCAAGAATCTCATGAACCACAGCACAAGGCAGCTGCAACTGATCTGGCCACACTGACCACTTCATTCAGTCCTAACCTTCTGGTGTATTCGCACCATGACAGACTCGAGATGGCTACGAAGTATGAGAAAAGCATCGTTGATGAGAGAATAAGTTACACACACTACTCTTGGCATGTTTCAGCCAACGAGCAGAGCCAATCCTTTCTCAGTAACTGGATGTAGCACTTGAGCAAGAAATTATTCCAGTTCCTTACACATGGAGTGCACAGACTTAGCAAAAATTTGTACGCACATAGGGATTTGACAAAATTTATGTCACCAAGTGTGGAAGCAGAAGTACCAACAGAATTAAAAAGGCTTAAACACAGGCCCAAAACAAATCCTAGAATCAGGGGGGTGGCGTGGGAAATAAGCTCATAAAAGGGGACCATGCTTGAGTTGCCTCCTTAAAGATCTTCTGCTAACTACTATGGTTAGACAGGAGTATATAAATAACAGAAGTACATAAATAACAGGTTCAGCTTGTGAGATTTTTTTATGTGCTTATGTCCAAGGTGGAGACTGGTACAGTCTGGAGAGTATCGTTTTATAACATTTAAAACACAAAGCAAGCCTTTTAATTGTTCACCACCAGGACTAAATATACAATGGTCATTTCAATCCATTTCCCACGTTCTTCCCTAAAGCAAAAACAAGAGATGGCAACTGAAGGGAGAGGAAATAAAATTTCTGCAGCACGTAATTTAAGCAGAAGAATGTCAGTAACAGCATGCACAGTCCACGTCCTTCATGAGTCAGGTGATTTTTCAAGCTTTCTGCCTTGTACGGAAAGTACTTGCCTCAGGCTTCCAAATAAAAGAAACTTCCAAGCCCTGCACATATTTACAGAAAGGACAACATATTTAGTTGCCTAGAAGTAAAGTTAACCTCACCGTGAAATTCCAGATCATTGGACCAGAAGAGTGATGAATGGATTTGATGCAAGATTGTGAGGTTGAATTCAATTTATTAGGCTACTCATTAGCATTACTTACCATATATAAACTTTTCCCCCATGTATACAAGTTTAAGATACAAATACTCTTAAAATTAATGCATACAATAAATATTTTTCATTAGAGGAGTAAAAATTAGAACAATTTCTAAAGAGTAATCTGATTCACGTAGAAAGAGAGTAATAATTACAACAATTGTATCAGTTAATCATAAAGTCTTTGTTTTGGCAGTATTTTTCTTCGCTGTATCATTCAACTAATAATTGGGGAAACCTGAAACTGTGATCACCTCAACTTATCCAAAACCAACTGGGCAAAAACATTTAATTACAGCACTATCTTGGAATATTTCTAAATGTAAAGTGTTTACAGGCACCATATTTCCTCACTGAGTGTGATGACATGAGAGCTGCAAGATGAAAACAGAAATATTACACATACCTGTCTAGAGTATTGGGTCAACTGGCAAAAAATCTCTGGTTTTCAAAGTACTTCCCATTACACATGGCTGACAGGTATAATCAAGGAATGGTTTAGGTTGGAAGAGACTCAAAAATCACCTAGTTGCAACCTTCTGCCACAGGTAGGAACACCTCCTGCTAGCCAATGCTGCTCAGGGCAATGCTGCCCCATCCAACCTGGCCCTGAACACTTCCACAGAGTGAGCATCCACAGTTTATCTGGGCAACCTGTTCCAGTGCCTCATCACCCTCAGTGTAATCAAGAAGATACAGCCACTACAGTTTTCTTCTTTTTAGCCCTTCCCTACACCCAAAATAAGACTCTATTTGCTACATGACGTTCAGTTCATTCAAAAGGAAGTCCCTGTGTAGTTGCAGTTGCAAACTCCTACATTTCTATAAGCCAGGTCTCATGGTTTGAGATTGGATAAACGGAAAGTGACGGTGCAGTATTAGTGACAATTCACTTGATTTGCTCCACACAACTTAGCAGCGGGTATGGGGATGAAGACAATCCCAAACTACAAACATCTCCTTTTCCAGTTTTTTCCTGCGTTGTTCACCATGTGCACTTCAGAATTTCCAACAAATTAAGGTGATTTCATGTTGGCAACAACTTCCTTCACTCTTCAGTCCCAGTTTAAACCCAGAGCTACAACCAACAAGTTCACCCACATCCATATTCCTTCTCAGCGCATTCCAAGTTTTGCTTTAGTGTGTAATACTCTTCTTCTTGAGATGTTTCTGCTCATTACAAAAACTTAAAGGGAAATGTTTTATCAGTGAAATACCTGGCATGGATCTATTTCTTTAGATCTACTAGATCTTCACTGCTTCAAGTTATTTGTGCAGTGAGCTGTTTCAAGCATGATTTCCTGCTCTACTACGGCAAATAAATTAAGACACAGCATGTAAGTAGTTCCAGATACAGAGGTTGCAGAGAAACAGATGTCAACAGTTTTACAACTCCATCCTAATTGTGCTTTTTACTTGTGTAAAGGTCAACAGCAGTTTGTACATTTTATAGAATATCCCATCCTCAGTCTAAAAAAATTATAGACTGCCTGGTTTTAATTAACATTTTTTTTAAAAATTAAAATATAAAGTTGTCTACACTTCTTCTTGCTTAAGTCAATAACTTCCACTATGTTCTTGTTCTCAAATGTCTCATCACTCATCAGATGCTAGGGAGAGACATGGAAAATTAGCTTCTTCCAATGGTTGTCTCTTGCCACCACACTGGCACATTAACCAAAGAGTGAAAACATACTGTGCTGTTACTTGTGTCTCCTAAAACTGATGGTCTGCAGTTCTGAAAGAACTGTTGGACTTCCATGAAAAGAATCCTAAAGGTAAAAGAAGAAAAAACATCAAGTTCCCCAGGAAACAGATTCCTTTGAGGGTACACAATCTGAAGTGCCCTCGAGTGCTGGCTGACATTCAGGGAGCTATGCAAGAAGCATGCATGTGCAAACACAGCACACAGTCCATGGAAAAACAAACACCGAACAGCCTAACATTGCAAGTGTGTAGCAAATTAAAGAGTTCACAACAACTATTTCTGCAGGCTTGGAGATCAGATCTAAATGGCCACTTCCATCCGGTCTCAAGTATTTATTTTATTGTTGCTTAACTTATTTTAAGAAATGCGGGAGACTCTCCTCACCCTGACAGAAATGCAGAAAGACTGTGCCAGTTACACAGAGCACTAAGGAAGTTAGTTAGCTTGTTTATCATCTGTAAAAGAATTGTTCTAAAAATAATTATATTCTTAAGTCAAACCACAGAAATGTTTTACAGCTGCAAAGTCTTAGCAAGGTAGAAGTGAAGCATTTTCTAATTCAGCTTAAACCAAATTTTTCTCCTTGGGAAAATGCAGCCAGGATGAACACAAAACACACATTCTGAACTAAAATGCTGTGCAGCATTTTCTTGCAAGATTTTTACCATACAATTTCTAAGTTTAATTACATCTTGTACATTCCATCAAATTTAATATTGATGCTTGTCTATTGAAGTAAATTACGTCTTCTCAACAGAAAAAGTAAATAAAAATGTAACTGATATTCTTTTGTTATGTTCCTTAGCTTGTGGTTAATGGTTTCTTGATCTAAGCTGATTAATTCTGTGGCAGAATTTTTCCTCTAGTCTCTTCTTCATGAAGTCTAGAAGGCAGACAAATCAATATGCTCTAAAACTCTACACCTAAACTAGACCTGCATTGCTGCAGTGTAAAAAACTTGTCCTTGTTTTCAGTTTTAACACAGAGACATAGAATGGTTCAGGATGGAAGGGACCATCTAGTTCCTGCCCCCCTGCCATAAGCAGAATCAGCCCTCACTAGACCAGGTTGCTCTAGGCCCCATGCTATCTGGCCTTGAACACTTCCAGGGAGGGCACAGCCATAACCTCCCTGGGCAATCTGTTCCAGTGTCTTACTACTCTCATTGTGAAGATAAGAAACCCAAATATAAAACATATCTCCATCTATATGTTTTCATCCAGCTCCCTGCTTTTTCCTCAAGATTACCTATTTCAGTTGCATTGGTCACTCAGCTAACTGATTTCTCTTTTCTTGACGACACATCTTCTGCTTCACTATTACCCCAAGATGGTCATGCAAATTGTAACTCTTTTTTTCATTGAAGAAAAAAAATGAGTTCAATCAGAAATGACTAAAACCCTAGTTCAGATTCCCTCCACATTTCATGAGACAAAGAAAGACCAAATTAGGTTTAGTGCATGATGAGCAAAAGCACACCCTTCAGCTGCAGCTCTTTTTCACAGGCATTCATGCATACTAATATCATAAACACAAAATGCTAGGGACAAATTCAGAGTACTTGGGTTTTGTTCAAGAGATTCACTGCTATAAGCGCAAATAATATGCCAAGTCTTACATTTACATTCTACTGCTGTATCGTAAGGTGTCCAACATACTGAAACATGAACCAGCATGTCCTGCACGTTTGTAGACATGCCGATCAATTAAGATCAGAAGATCTTGGAAAACCATTCCAGGTTGCCACTTTCAACCAGAAGGAACAAGCAACCTCACAAATACTAAAAATTTAATTCTTAGTTTTCTACTTAAATGCAGTATCTCTTCCTCTTCCAATGTGTACTAACTCCATGCCCACTGTTCTTCTGCTAAACCCAGTTCAACAAGCCTTACTCATCTTGGAGACTTCACAAATAGTTATACAATTATGGCTGCCTTGTTCTAAATATTGTCTGATAAGAAACAGAACCACCAAGACATATGTTGGACAGTTTTAGGATGCAGATGTCATGTCAAAATGCCTGAGTAGCCACTGTTCAACAGCCATCCCGTTTATTTGATAGTTGCTACAGATAATATTATTGATGGTTTACAAATTGTCAGTGAAATGTCTTCATGCAATCTCAGAACTGACACGAGTGTAAAACCGATTTATACCTTTGGATTTGGGTAGGAAGGACCAAATCTTAATTTTTCTAGGCATGGATCTGTTGATAAATGATAAGTACATTCACCTACTAAAACAGGACCTCTTCATAGAGTTTGAGCAAACTAGCATTGCAAACATAGGCAAAACCAGTACATTGTCCTGTCTAGTTAATATGCAAAAAGTTCTGCTTAGTGAAAAAACTCTGTAAGGTACAGCCATCCTCCAGGGGAAATACAACTATTTTCCACATAATCCAGAGAAGATAATCATTGTTTCAAATGACCTGTAACTTCATTCAAGTCCATAATATAAAGCCAGGTAGTGGAAACTCACATGGATTTAAATAACATTCTTCATCTTCTCTTAAATTTTTCAGACTCTTTTCCTGGTCCACTAGGGTTGAAATATAGATATATGTTTATTAAGAGAAAGATCAGTAAGGCTATCCGGATACTTCAAAAACTGTAACATATATTCAGGAGTAAAAATAATGCAAGATGAACTACTAATTTCTTTCCAGCCAGAAGCAAGCTGCTGTTTGTTTGTTAAGAAAGAAAAATAGTTCTATGCATTTTTCAAATCTTTAAGTGGGACAAAGAAAAGTGGAAAATGAAAAAATTTTATTTTTAAATTCATGATGCTACAGAACTCTATAAACACTTTGAAATTCATTATTTGAATCTAGAGACAGTTTTGAATACTCAAAACTACACTCAAGATGCCTTCAGAGTGATAAGTCATGTTTTCTTCACTTCTAGCTGCAGGAACTTTGAACAAAACACAGCAGTGCAGACACTGCTCAGCCTTATGCTTCTTTACATACTATTAATTTACATGTTTGAATATTTTTCTTCTATCTTGATAAAGTGATTACATGCAGATCACTCTTTCATTCCCCCAGAAGCAGTCTGATTAATTTTTAAAGCACCATTTTGTCATTAGTTATGGATTTGACAGAAGCAAAGACAGCTGAGGCACATAAATGTAGTTACAGAAAGCAGTAGGTGGAAGATAAACAGTCTGAAACTCTGGGACATAAGTGAGTCAGCACGCAAGGAAACAAATGCGACAATAAACACAGGTAAAGTGGTGGAAAAAGATACTTGTTTTTTCACTCTTTTTCCCTGGCAGAAGAGAACAAACATCCACAGATGAATCCTTCCAAATCATGCTCTTGTTTCTCCAGCTGCTAGCTGGGTTTTTACAGCCATAGCGGCTCCCTTACCTGGCTGCACTACAAACTGGCAGTGAAGGGAAGACACAGAGAAATCAAAGACATGTATTCCATGAAGAACGAATGCGCTGTGTCTGTTTTTTTAATTAAAAGTCGAACCAAGGAATCTAAAAACCTTTTTTCAATCCTGAAGATTTACTTCCATCAGTACATTCAAGAATTTTGTTTTCTTCTTGTATTTAACAGAAATTATTAGTTCAACATTACCTAAAAAACATGAGCAATGCTTGCCAACACACTGTTTCGCTTCTATTAGCACAGCTAGACAGGGAAGTCTCCAACAACTATTTGTCCTTCTCCATGCAATTGCTGCCCAGAACTTTCTTGGGATGAAGGCACCAAGTGTACATTTGTCAGATTGGCTGCAAGGCAGGCTCCTCTTTTGCCTTGACTTCCTCTGGAGCCCCAGCAGTCTGGGCTTTGTTACCAGGACAGCTCCCAGAACTACAGACAGAGGCAAAGAAAGTGTTCAGTATGTCTGCTTTCTCTGTATCCTCTGTCTTCAGGGCACCCGGCTGATTCATCAGAGGTCCCACATTGCCTCTAGGTTTAGTTTTACCTGCAAGGTATTTGAAGAAGCCCTTTCTGTTACCCTTGACTTCTCTTGCAAGGTTTAATTTCAAGGAGGCCTTGGCTTTCCTATCTGCATCCCTCAGACATTCCTTCAGGTGTAAAGCAGCTTGCATCCATTCTTGCAGCTATCTTGTGTCTGGCTGCACTGTGTATCTACTACATCAGAGAGAAGATATAGCTTCTCAAAGCCCCTTGAGCAGCACGCTACCTGTTCACACACATCAGTCTGTACAAGACTCTGCTCTGATCACTCACAGCCATGTGACACACACCTGAGACCAGCAGATACCCCACAGGAGATAAATACACAATGTGAACATATGCTCCTAGATCTCTAACAGAGTGCACAAAGATAATTCTGGGTTGAGTTTGTTTTGTGAGCTTCATTTCTAAAAAAGGGGCACAGCAAAAAAATCATCAAAAAAATCACAGATGTTTTCTGTCTGAAACTGTATACTGGGAAAGTACAAAAAGACATTAACACATCAATCTGTCATAAGTAGGGACAGGAAAAATTATCTTACTCCTGTAAATGTTATGCTAGTTAGGACCTGCCTCTGCCATCAGGGTCATATTCCAGATTTAAAGATGCTAGAAGACACAGTGTGATAAAATAGAATACATAACTGGTTTAGAAAAGCTCATTAATATTCTATCAATATTTAAGAATTGACATATAACGAGGGAAACCATAAACAGCTCCTTTATCTTTATCTGCAGGGACAAAGGAGCATGTAAGGATGCATAATGATTTGCGTCTGTTTAACCTACTCATACTACACCTTGATTTCCAATGTACTTGGCTCGTAATTGTTTGTGAATTCTGATGTAAAATTTTCTATGCTTAAGCCAGTCAAAATGGCTGTTTCCCATACTAATTCTTTGCATCCTAACAAGCTTGAGCTCCAGGGTAGTCTACCTCTGGTCAGGTTACTTATCTCCTTGTTCTATTCAAAAACTGAGCTCTTTTTGAAACAACAAGATAAATTCTCCTCAGTATTTCTAGTCTTCCATCAAATGTAACTGCACCCAGACAACAGAAAAAAATGAGGCAACAGAGGCGAGAGGGCAAAAACGACGGAACAACGAAAACATAGTCCTAGACTTAGAAAACAGATCTAGCTCCTTTCAGCAGGGTCCACTCCAAGTGCCTGCCACTTGTTCCCATTCCCCCACTGCCCTTTTGGAGCAGCAGTGCAGCATGCCCGATACAGTAACTGACAGAAGAAATGTTAAACACATGCTTAACTGCTATCTACATAACATTGAGTTCAAAAGATAAACTATGGGTTCTGAAAACTCAAACAATTACATACTGAGAAATTCTTCCAATCATTATTACATAAAGCAATGAAAAACTGCATCCAGAATGATCTCTGTGTGTAATAAATACAATTAAACAGAAACTCCGTTTTACTTTGCTCTCGGAACTTAAAATAGCAAGAAAACTTGTAAGCAGCGGAGAACACCAGAATATCTCAGGTAATGGAATTTTCTTTACAAATGACAGAAGATTGTGATTGCACTTTTTTAACTTCTCCCCTCCCTTATCGATCTTTATAGGAATCCCAAGCATGAAGATACAAATAACTTGTTGAATAGTGATCTCACTTCTAGCTTTTTGTGAGGGTTTAATATTTTTAATTAAATTAAAAAATCCACATATTTGTTTAAAGTATAAATCCTTAAAATACTGTTTTTTCATTATGTTTTAATAAAAAAAAGATTAAATAGCATAATAAAGCACACACAGGAAACTAATACCAACGTGATGTGAATTCAATATAAAATAGATTCTACTTGGAACTGCAAGCTGCCGTCCCCTCCTAGGGAGGAGTAAATGTAGAATACTTTCTTGCGCAGAATCACAAACTGTAGCAGAAAACATGCATTTTACTAATAACAAAAGGAATGTTTTCTCAGTTTTTATCCCTTGTAGTTGCAGAATCATCCTGGTCTCTGGAAGAGACCTCAGGAGGTCATCTAGTCTAGTCTGCTGCTTAAAGCAGAGTCAAAGCTAAATGCAGAATT
Organism: Upupa epops; assembly: GCA_013397515.1. Classification (NCBI taxonomy): domain Eukaryota; kingdom Metazoa; phylum Chordata; class Aves; order Bucerotiformes; family Upupidae; genus Upupa; species Upupa epops. Next base: position 733,588 of record VZRI01003148.1, read on the forward strand.
AGGAAACTCTAAATGAGAAAACTGAAGGTGTATGGGTCCAAAAAGCTGCATCAGTCATACTATGTAGAGCAGCACCTTTCTGATGATTATCAACTGTATGTTCACCTCCTGGTAATAGTAGCCTGCAAAAAACTCTTTTCCAGTGAGGTTTTAACTGCTCTATTTCCTTCCTCACAAATCAGCTGAAGTTGCAAGAAACGTAAATGTGCAACAAAAAGGTTTTGGCCACTATTTCTTGGTTCACTGGTGATGTGACATCGTTACAAATCACTCTTCTTTTCCCATCCTGCTTACTAAAGGGAAGACACAGCAAACTCCCAGCTTCACTGAACAAAACAATCACTGGGATATAAAGTCTTCAATAAAATATTCCCTGTCATACGCTTCAAAAAAGAACATTTCACTGAACAAAGATCAAAAAGAAAAGAGGTCACATATCCTTGGCATGCTGATGGTTCTGTATTTTTTCACTAGAAAAAATTCCAGTGACATTTTACTCTGATAATTTAAGAGTTATTTCTGACTCCTTTAAATAATCAGAAAACTAGAGAAAATTCCAGGGCACCAACAGCTGAAGAAGTCTCTAGAAAATACAATCTCTCCTTAAAATTCAGAATTAATTTAAAGGAGTTGTTAACAAAGAAATAACCATAGTAAGTAAGAAATCAGTCTTCTATCTTGCTACATAAACAGAAAAAGTGTTGTGTTAAATATTTTTTTTTTAAAAATCACACCTAAAAGTTATGTGAAAGCACCTTGATTTCACCTGCAAAATGGCCTACTTTTATTCTCAGAAACATCCAATACACAAAAAGTCTAGATTTTGATATAACCACAAAAGAAAAAGTTTCAAACATGTCCCCTAACTGTTATTTCAAAGGCTCTGTACATAAAAAAATGTTATCAATGCAACAAATGATTCATCTTTTCCTTTCTTGAAAGGATAAGATATACTTTGCTGGTATTTGCTTTCCATTAACATTTTTCTATTTTAAAATAACAGCATACACCTGTCTGTGGGAAAAAAGTGAAGAATACTAAGAAATTAAGAAACTTACTATGAAATTAATTAAAGAAATTAAATGGATTCATTAAATACTAAGAAATTAAAGAATTTAACAATATACTGCAATGAAGGACAACATCTTTGTATTAGAAGAAACTATAATAAAAATAAACCCCAGCTATAGAATTACCAGATAAAATATAAGTAACTGACCCAAGAATTTATTCACAAATTTCTAACAAGACTTTCACGGTCAGAAAGAGACTTAAAAGTGTAGTTTACACTCCATATAAATTTCTTGTATTCTTTAAAATCCAATCCTCAGTATTCGCTATAGGGAATTACTACTATAATTAATTCACTGCAATTGTTTCTAATTGTTATTTGCAGCTAACAAGTATCTGTATGCCAACAATCATCATATCCTAACTTATTAGAAATATTCTAAGCGTATAAATATTCATCAATACTGCTGGTTGTACACACATATTTACATTGTAAATCCTAGGATTTGTCAAAAATCACTTAACCTTCCACCCAGTAGAGAGGGAGTACTGGTTGACAATTGGTTGAATATGAGCCAGCAATGTGTCCAGGTGGCCCAGAAAGCCAATGGCATCCTGGCTTGTAGCCTAAAGAGTTTGGCCAGCGCGGCTAGGAATGTAATTCACCCCCTGTACTCTGCACTGGTGAGGCCTCACCTCGAGTACTGGGTACAGTTCTGGGATGAGATACAGAGATACACTCCATATTTTACTAAGACTGGGTTAAGGATGAGTTGAACNATGAAGGTTATTTTTTATCCTCACACTTTTTCCTGAAGCATCGCCAAATGCACCCTAGCAAATATTTACATATTAATATTTGTCTCTCAAATATGGAAGCACACGTTTGCCAGCCTTTTGAATCGATCATGTAAAGTTTTATGCTCTTAGGCAGTCTTTGAACAAATGAGGTCTGATTTTCAGGAGCTTTAAAAGTTTCTGAAGATTTCTATCCCTCTCCAATCTGCAGAAGGGATTTCATACTAATTCTCTTTTATGCAAGTTATAACCCAAAACCAGAGATCTGCTGAACTGTTCATAAAACCGTGATGAATGTGTTTACTACTTTTTAACAACATAAACGCAATTATTTCTGGACAAACCAAGAAATTAAACAAAACTATGTGACCCTACTATGAAACAAAGTAGTCTATAACCAGAATGCCCTGAACACTGGAGGCTGCCTCAGTTGATGAGGACTGGGTTAAGGATGAGTTGAACAAACTGAATGTACATAAATCCATGGACCCAGAAAGGGATGCACCCGTGCATGCTAAGGGAGATGGGGGAAGTCATTGCTGGGACACTGTCCATCACCTTTTCTAAGTCATGGGGATCAGGAGAAGTGCCTAGAGACTGGAGGTTAGCAAATGTTACTCCAATCTTCAAAAAGGGTAAGAAGGAGGGCTCAGGTAACTATAGACCGGTCAGCCTCACCTCCATCCCAGGAAAGGGGATGGAAAAATTTGTCCTGGATGCTGTCTCTAGGCACATTAGGGACAAGAGGGTCATAGGGACAGTCAGTATGGCTTCACCAAGGGGAAGTCATGCTTGGCCAACCTGATAGCCTTTTATGAGGGCATAACCGGGTGGATAGATGATGGCAGAGCAGTGGATGTGGTCTATCTTGACTTCAGTAAGGGATTTGACACAGTCTCACATAGCATCCTTGAGGCCAAACTGAGGCAGTGTGGACTGGATGATTGGATAGTGAAGTGGACTGTAAACTGGCTGCAGGATAGAAACCAGAGAGTAGTGGTT
>VZRI01003148.1:736778-746900 GCA_013397515.1 Upupa epops
GAGTCTCCTTCTCTGGAGATGTTCATGACCCACCTGGATGTATTCCTGTGTGACTTGTCTAGGTGATCGTGCTGTGGCAGGGGGACTGGACTAGATGAACATTTCAAGGTCCCTTCTGATCCCTAATGGTTCTATGATTCTTGTATTGGAACACACAGCTTCACACACAGTTGTGAGCTGTCTGTGAATGCACAGTAAATTGAGGGACAGAGAAACAGCAGCATCTAAATTATTGCTTATCCTGTATGGCCTCTGTTTACTCAGTGGCTGTCTACTAGTCCATGAAAATAGGTTTAGATGCCTAAATGACATAGTGCAACCACTTGATGTTAAGAAGCATAGGGAAAATCAGCAAAAGCCCTTGCCCTGGCCTTCCCTTAAGTCCTAACAGCAAGGTGCACCCTAAATAATGTTCCAGTGGAACACCTCTAACATATGCATGTCCTCACTCTGACAACAGATAAATCAAGCATATCCTCATCAGTTAATATCTCAAGCAGAATGTTGTCTTCCTTCCTTGAAAAATTACACTTCGTTCCACTTAAAGCTATCTTTGCAGTAGATGGGTAGATTACTTCATCTTGCCATTCTCTCCTTTCATCTCTACACAGGCCAACCCTTCACCACTCCACGAGGATAAATAACTTGGCAAGCCCCTCTTCTATGTAACACTCTCAGATTTGAGGTCTTTATTTCATATTGAAAGGGCTAGTGGTTCTTCCTAACCATTTTCCTAACCACAGGTTTCCATACAGTATGTCAGTGCTTTCATCCACAACCTAAGATGTATTTCTCACAGGATTATACATACACAGATCATTAGGGGTTGGAAGGGATCTCCAGAAGTCACTGAGTCCATCCCCCACTGCTTGAGCAGGATCACAGAACCTAAGACAGGTCACACAGAAACACATCCAGATGGGTTTGAAAAGTAGCCAGAGCAGCAAACTCCATAACCTCCCTGGGCAGCCAGTTCCAGTGCTTAGTAACACTAGCAGTAAAGTTTTTCCTCATGTTGAGGTGGAACTCCCCATCTTCAAAGATACTGCTGATAAACTGCAGGGTTTAATGTTGAGATAGCATTCCATGTGGTTTAAGACATAGCTGTTCAGTCCATCTTGACTGCAAAGTACTGAAGTAAGGGACTTCTTCCCTGTACACACTGTTGCACATAATAAGGCTCCACCATAATAAAAACTGCTTAATACATACTGGGCATTGATGCATCACTTGTCCACATGTAAACAAGGATTCAAAAGCACCAGTAAATGTGTTTTCCAGCTGTTTCCTATCTCCTCTTTCATAGCTACATTTATCAGATGAATATTTAACAATGAGAAGTTACAAGTAAGAAAAACCAAGATACTAAAAACCTAACTCATAACATGAAGAAAAATAAATTAAAGCTATATACTGGTTCTTTTGACTGCTGAACAATTTCATCTGTGTCTTATAGGGGAGTGGCAGTACCCCAACTTAAATATTAGTTTAATTATTTATCTTAATGAATTGCATACTCTGAGAATCACAGAATCACTGGAACCTCTGGAATTTTTCTAGTCTGATTTCTCACTTACTCAAGTCCAAAAATGAACAGTGAAGTTTCCACCATCTTTCTGGGAACCTGAATCTTTATCAACCCATATTTTGCAGTCATTGTTCTTTGTTTCACTACCTAGAAGAGTTTAGCTCTATCTTTGTAGCTCTTAAAGTACTTTATTCAGATCAAGAACTAATTCATCATCAAAATACAGCTCAGAACTTCCTTGATGCTATGGCAGTTGCCAAACAAAACAAATCAAATGGAATGAAGGAAGAGAAGGTTGACATTGGATGAACATTTAACCTAGGCTTAAGAACTCAGAAGCAAGACACTGGTGTTTGTTTGTAGGCTTGAAAAATATGTCATTCTCTGGGTCAAGCTGACACATCACAAAAAAAAAAGTGTAATCATAAACACAGGCTGAAGATACACTCAAGATAAGGCTCGGGATGCAGAGCACAACTACTTGTTTTCCATATTGTTTGATTTTACAGTATTTCCTGCCTAACCCTGGTAACCTGAACTTGTTCTGCTAGAATGATTTATCAGCCTTCTTATGACAAACAGGCCAGTGGGCATACTGACATAAGAGGGACGGCATATAGACACCAAAGTTTCATTTTCCTTGGGAAACAAGGGCAGAAAACACAGTCTAGAATCCTCTCCCCTAATTGAATGCCTCTGCCTCTAAGAGCACAGGCTCTTACCAGACTGTTTCAATTTTCACTCTATTTTTTTCCCCAAATATTTTGTGTTGGACAGCTAACTCTTTGGGAAAACACAACTGAAAACTGTGAGCTTGGTACTGGACAGATTCCTACTCACATTCTACATCTCTTGTTGCATTCTTCCTTCTAGAGGAAGGTATAAAAAATGTACCAGAACACACGCATCAGTTGACAAATGCTGTAAACAGCTGAAAGTTGCATTTTATGATTTTAGTGTACAATTTTTACATTGTCCTAGGTGGATCTGGGTGTGGGTGGCAATATGAAATCCTCCACATTTCTACAAGTTCTGTAACAAACCCCCAATTTTTAAAAGTTTAAGTCATAATCAACCCTTTGTTATACTTTTGTGGGCCCAGGATCTACAAGGCTTTCAGGATTCCTTCAGTCTGAATACACACACTAACCCAGCACTCCCAAAATGCATAAGCGCATAGGGTGCTGCAAAGAGGGAGACCACAGCATACCTTATCATTACGATCTACGTGTTAGTAACATCTATTTTTAAGTAAAAGATTTCTCAGGTGGTAGAAAAAAGATAAGGCAATATGAAAGTTGCTGTTTTAAGCATCTTTTAGGCAAAGTGCCTCAGAGCCAGAATGTTGCTCCCAGTGCCAGCTGTGTCTTGTCTGCACTTTGGCAACTGACAAGATGCTAACAAAAACTATTTCTAACACTGGGAAAAAAATATTTCTCAAGGTTGACTTTTTTTCCTTTAGAACTTGGAGAGCGAAGAAACAGAACACGCTTTCAGACTACACAGGACACATCCAGATACAGTTCTTTTAAGGTGCACAAGATAAAGGTTTTTAGTTGATATTCATGTATCTTCTTTTTAAAAACAATAAAAATTAATATTTGATAAATTGTTCAAAATAACCACCTGTGTTCTAGCTTTAAAGCCACAACACTGTTTCTGAGCTGCTGCTGACAGCAGGAGCAGCACACACAGCAGGCTACAGCAGTGTAAGAGAGACAATCCTAGCACCAACCCACATGTGGCATGGTGGGAGAAGTGAAAGTTTGGTTCTTGTCTGAGTTTTCCTCAGTTGAAGAAGAAAACAAAATTACAAGGAACAAGCAAAAGGAATCCACTAACACATGGAGGAAAAGAAAGCAGCAATATATGCTGAAATATGTCTATGCATGTGTCATTGTAATACATTAGAGACACACCATGGTACCATCCCAATCTTCCCATTTTGTTCCAGCAGATAAAACTAGAAAAGGATTTAGAAAGTAAAATACGCTTCACAGAGTAGCTGACTTGAAGGACACAAGCTTTTCTACATTAGAAGTTCAAAGACAGATACGTACAAGTTATTTTAATCTTACCCACAGTTTTTGAGCGACATCGAGTCTGTCATCATCTTAGACTGTTACATGGATAGAAATATTTATAAGTCCTCCAAAACATTTACTGAAACAAAAAGTTTAAAGCCTGTGAAATAACTCTGGTTTGGAACATAAAATCCTGGACATTCACAGGGATATCACAAGCCAGGAGAATGAAACAAAGGGAATATCCAGCGAGAAGTTCATGCTGGGCATTCAGGTTGAGCCCAGTCAATATCCCAACAGTCAAGCATGGACAGTCAAAGTGTCAAGTCTCCTCTCACCAAGCAGTAAAATGTAACATGTATGGAAAGAAAAGCATTTTCAAAGATAAGGTAAAAGATATCTCAGTGAAACAGGTTGTATTTTAGGGTTTTTTTTATTCTCATATAACCCACACTTTTGGAGTCAGAGAGGTGTGACAGGTAGTCCTTCTAACAGAATCTCTGTGATCAACCCTGTGTAGAGACACTGAAGCCTGAAACTGAAACATTTTACTGGAACACACCCTGGAGCAGATTTCAAATCCATCCTGAAACTGACAATCTGACATGAAGCAAGAAGCACACAGTAGCTCCAGAAGACAATTTGAAAGAGCAGTCATCCTCCTCAAAGTAGAGAGAGCCAAATACAAGTCAGCTGGTAGCACTGACTAGAGGCACAGTTGTACAGAGAGAATTAATCAAGTATTTCTAGATAACAGATCACCTGCACTTTGGATAAATGCTTTGGAGAGAGATTTTGTTTACATACTTAATTGCATCTGTATAACTGCAGCCGTATTACATAATGTTAACATAAACCTGGCTGATGTCAACCAGAGGGCAAAGTCAGTAAGTTAGTGATGGCCTGTAGCAGTGTACAGGAGTTAATTCTTAAAAAAACCCTACAAACAAGGTACGTGCTTATCACAGGTTGCTGAGGATAGACAACTCTCTGTCTTTATCAGCTGTACTTTTTAATTTCACATAGCCATATCAAAAATTTCACAGATGTTACAGAGATGCATAAAATAATTATTAACGTTGAGGCACACAAAAAATAAATAAAGCTAACAAGCATTTGGCAAAAGTCTTTACTTTAAGTAGTTTCATATATAAAATACAGTAAAAATAGGAAAACAACAGTAACAATATGCAGACTCCCAGAAACGTGTGCAGGTAACCACAGTATCACGGTGCTGCCAGATTTCTCCAAACACAGGGAAAAATAAAATCTAGCTTTGCATGTTTGTGAGGGATTTCCAGAAATCCTGGGAAAACGCCTGTGGATGGAGTTTGCACAAACCCATGTGGGGATGTGAAACATAGTGGGTGTTTCCCACATAACCCACAGCACAGATCACCTGTGTACAACCAGTAAACCCACTGCACCTTCAGGATACGCAGGGCTTATCGCCTGTTCTCAGATCATCCATGACCTGGGTTGTGCCCAGTAAGTCTTTTAGCAGAGACAGTCAGACTCCTGGTATTTCAGATTCACTGGGCAGATGTCATACTGCCCACTTTTGTCTGAGCAAAGCTGTAACTTCATAAATAAATACCATCCATGCACTGGCACTAGAGCAGCATCTCATCAGCAATGAGAGAAGCATCTCATACGCTTATTCACCTTCTACTAGTTTAAAATTATTGTGGAAATTATGTATTTCCTGAAGAACCATCAGTAGGACTAAGACAAGTTCAACACAAGACTCCTTTTGTAATTCCTTTAAAAATTAAAATGCCAAATGATTTGGTTACAATATTGTTCTCTATCCAAAATTCCATCTTACTTCTTATTTTGTGAGAATTCATGTAATAGCCTTTAATCTTTGCAAGGAATTTTTCATATGCGCTAGATAAGTTTGTGGCATTAGACCCATTTTCCTCATCTGGATCACTGACAGGATAGATAGCAAAGTTGGAACCGCTTAAAAAACCCACACTTTAAGCCAACTGAGAGTGATTCTCTTTCATCACACTTATGCTTTATCTAGTGTTTTCTCACACGTGCTCCAAAAACAATTTTAACTAATCTACAAACTAATGACACACGCGCTGACTTACAGTTTCCAGGGTGGAGAAAAATAAATGCAAAGTCAATAAAAGACTGAATGGTAAACATCAAAAGTCTCACTGGAGTTTACAAGAGCGAGATTATTAGAAAAGTCTTTTCCCTTTGGAATAAGTTTTTATGCATGGCAAGGTACCTCACATTCCTCAAATTAAATTTAACAACTTGGTGCTTTCACAACACAGGCAGAAGGAAGCAGTCAGTGCAGCGAAAGGCTCACATCAGGGAATAAAAAATTTAACATTTTGTTACCAGTGCACACCAGTTAAAGACTCCAGGAGAACGTAACTTCAACTGAACATCTGTACTGACTTTTCCAGAACATATGGAAGCTGTGACTCCAGCCAAAAATGTAGCAAATACAGGCAACATCCACATCTGTGTGTTTGACTGATGGTATATGAGGTTTGATCAGCGCGGTGAAAACGGTGAAAACCTGTCTCAGTTTTTCTGATTATCCTGAGGTTAAAAACATTTCTTTTAAGTGCACTATTTACCCTGAGTCCCTATCCTATTCCAAAGGAAATTATTTAATTACCACCAGGCTGTTGTTTATCTTAGGAGAGTTCGTAGGGATTTTTTTGGTGGGGAAGGCAGCACAAAATATCATCCACACAAACACATCCCATATGTTTTCCATGGCTGCTTGAAATCCTTGCATAAAAGGTTAAGTGTATTTTCATGTCAACCTTCAGAAAGGCTCCTTTCACCACTCACGCCGTAAGTTGAGAGATTCCAGCCTGAGAAAACAAAACTAAGTAAATTAGGGGAAAAAAATAAGCTTAAGTTGGATTTCCCTTACCAAGGACAACCAGCAGCACAAGTGCGGGTGCATACCTGTTCCTGAACACATTTGGTTCAACCCTCAGGAATCCTGTTTAAAAGGCTCTTGGTTTGACTGGGGACAATTCTCCTAATTTAACAGTGAATACCTTACACCATGATAAATCTGGGCACAGTATTCCAGCTGTAGTGTACCTTTCATTGTCCTTTCTCCCTTCTAAAACAGCCTAATTTCTGGGGGCCATTGTTGGGATTTCCTACTCTGAAATTCCAGAATGATCCAAACCAGTGACTCGTCTACACTGCCAGTTTTATAAATCAATCTAAAGTACACACAGCCTATGCAGATCAAATTTCATTTCCTCTGCTTCAGATGAAGTTTTCTTTCTTTTATTTATTGTCTATGTTTCCTATTCCTCACAAATTCTCTATCTTCAAATGCAGGAGGCCTTGCCAACATCTGATCTTCGCAGCTGGCCTAAGGGCTGCTTTATAAAACCCATACTCTCAGGTCAAATAACGTTGCAGAAATATTTACTTGAGATTTCAGTTTTCAAAACCTGGCACCATCACTATGCAGTCCAACACACCGTATGCGAGGTATAACAACAACAAAATTCGACAAACTGAAAATATATTTAACAACTAGTTCCTCCTTTGAGTCAAAATTGTATGGATGTGTTTTAAAAATTGTTATTCCTTTGTCTTTTGCTAGTAAACTCTTGGGTAACATGAGCAATTCCAGACAATTAAAAATATGTCATGTCCCTGCTTAGTGTCCTTCGTGTTACACTTTCGCCCGGGGAGAAGCAATTCCATTGTATACAGCTAACCCAAAAAGAGCAATAATTCAGACTATTTATCTTTGGAAAACAAAGACTGTATTTTACAATACTCCCCCACTGTTCTTGTGGGAGAGTCAGCCTACAAGTCAAACACTTGACACACATTTTGCAGTTGATCGTCATTTCTTGTCAGCCACATCATTATTTAAATGTTAAAATTCCATTTCAACTGAAGAAACAAAATATCCCCACATGAACAAGTCTCAAGGTTTTCGTGTCACTGGTTGTCAGACAATCGAAGTGCACAAACTCAAAGGAATCACATTTTGTTGTCTGCAGAGAGTGTCTTAACAGATTTAAATGTGCCTCAGTTTATGTCTGAAACTGGTATGTACCACTTCATCTTTGGGTTTCTTAAGAACATTTCCATACAGGTATCATAGAGTGAAATTCCTGGACAACAGAGAAAAAGGCATACCTTGCTCCTTCTATTTTTCACATCATATATGTTAGATTATTAAGGTAACTATACTCTCTACCAAAATTACAAAACCTAACCATTGGAATTCAGATGCTGTTTAAAGTCCACTAGTGCACACATATGCAGATGCATATTTCTATTTAAATATAAACTTCTAAATTATACACAGCAATAACAGCTTTCTATATCTGCATGCACTTGTATATTATATATAATTTATATATGAAATCACTATATAAAGATACAGAAATGCGGTGGGTTTGTAGAAGCACACGCACATGCATGTTTATATACAGACACCCCTTCTGTATTAGCATCCTGGTCAGGCCTAAATACACTCCATTCTGTATAGTTCCATTTAACATAAAATTTGAGCAGCACTAAATTAAGCTGGTACATAAATCTGTACAGACTAAGGGCCATAAATATCTTGGACCAGGTAAACCAGCATTTCCATGGAAGAGCCTCTCTATAAACAGATCATCTGACACTGATACTGAATTCAGCACAATCCTAAAAATAAAGTTGTGTACAAAGAGAACTGCTTAAATATTTAACAGAACACCACAGAGAGTTGATTTTAGCAATCTAATATGACAGCCAAGAAGAAAAACAAAAATACACATGCTGTTTAAATAATCCATGCTAGGCCAGAATTGTTACCTGGTACAGCACTACTTTACAGACCCAAAGAAACTGGAAAACAGCATGAGATTTCTGTAAAGAACTTCTACTGTCTCCTGCATGCTTCTGTAAGAAAATGCATCTTTCTCATAAAATGAAGAGTGAGCACCGCTTCAGATCATGAGAGAAAAATCACAAAACTACAGCACACACAAAGTTACCTCATAACACTTCTATATATGACTTAATTTTTTTAAAAGGAGACGTAGAAAGAGTAACTTTGTATGATACACTAAACATGACGGGATAATTTGCACAATGTGTGCTGTTAAGTCATGGACACATATATACCTGCAGGTTTATGTGTAAAACAAGGATTCTGAGGACTAGATATCATACAAAGTTATGTGCAGAGTGGAGAAGGCAGACAAACACTAGAAAGACAAAAAAAGAAAACCAAAATAAATCTTTCTTCTCCTTTTCCCTTTCTTTGAACCACTTCCTTCTCCACAGCTTTGGAAAAGATGACATTTGGGCTCCAAGAAACTGACTATAAGAAAGTTCCTAGATCAAGCTACTCTGTAGAGAAGCAGCTGGATGATGCTATCCCTCTCTTCTATGCAGTCAGGAAACTGACACAAGGTAAAGCGTCCTACATTCGAACATCAGTTTTCACTCAAGTCAGTCTGACTCTCTGAGCACAAGCCAACACGTTTGGTTTTCTGCAGACAATGGTACATTGTGAGGAAATTAGGCTTAGCCTCAAGTTTAGAATAAACCCATTAGATTAATAAACTACTCAAGCACAAAAATATAAACAACTCATGCGATAATCCTAACGAGTCCATTGCTGCTGGCACAGTAACTCGCGAGTGACGAAACACTGAGCACATTAAGTTGTTTCTGACGTATATATGTGACCAAGACACAAGTTTTGGCCTGGCTTCGAAACATAACAACGTTAAACAGAGGGTTTCCTATCCTCAGGACTAAACTGCACGAAGTAGCTCCTTAAACTGAAGGCAATGCACACTTAAGATGTGAAGGTAGGTGATTCACAGGTTTTTGCAAACACATCAGTACTCTCTCTTCCAAAAAATAAAAAAAAAAAAAAAAATTAAAAGTATAAAACAAAAACCCTAATGGAAATTCCGCTATTCAGTTAAGTTCGGAGCGATGGGATCTACATCCCGAACTGGGGCCAAGTGACCCATTTCCTAATTGATCGCGCCCGGTGCGGAGCGCTGCCGCTGGGAATCCTGGGCCGCCCGGGCTGCCTTTTCCTTGTTGCTGTTTGGCTTTTTTTTTTAGTGGAAAGTTTCCTCCGCGGGCAGCGGCCGGGACAAGACGCTCAGTGACCCGGGGTTTTGACAGGTCCTGTGCGTCCCCCACCACCACCCCGGCTCCTCCCGCTGCGGTATCAGCGGGCACAGACCCAGGACGGGGCGGGCGGGGAGGGGGGGTGTCAGTGACCGCTGGTGCCTGCATCCCCCGACAACAAAACAACAGCTCGGGGGGCGGCGGGAGGGAGCTCGTTCGGGTGGGGCAGGGGAGAATTTCTTCTTACCTTCTGGTCGACGATGGAGCAAGCCATCTCCCGGACGTGGGCCAGGCTGAAGTCCCCCGCGGAGTCCTGCAGCAGCAGCACCGGCTCCCGGCTCAGCCCTATCTGGAGGTGGAAGGCGATGCCGCCACCGGGCACGGCCCCCGGCAGCGGGCTGGGCGGCCGGATCAGCGGCGGAGCGCTCATGGAAAACTTCCCGGAGCCTCCCGATAGGGAGCGGGGAC
>VZRI01003148.1:747563-776248 GCA_013397515.1 Upupa epops
GTGCAACCCTCCTGCTAGAGCTGGGTCAGCTAAAGGAAGTCACAGAGGAACGCGTCCATAGAATCACAGAATGGTTGGCTTGGCAGGGAATATAAAGATCATCTAGTTCCAAACCCCTGGCACAGGCAAAGACACCTCTCACTAAACCAGGTTGCCCAGAGCTCCATCCAACCTGGCCTTGAACACTTGCAGGGATGGAACAGCCACAACCTCCCTGGACAACCTATTTCAGTACCTCAGCACCCTCACAGGGAGGACATTCTTCATAAGAATCTTCATAATCTAAATCTACCTTATTTTAGTTTGAAGCCATCTTCTTTATCCTAACTCCATCATAAACTGACCATATCCAGCTTTCCTGTAGACCCCTTCACGTACTGAAAGGCTGCTGTAAGGTCCTCCCAGAGTCTTCTCCAGTCTGAGCAGACCCAACTCCCTCAGCCTGTCTGTGAAGGCAGTGGATATGTGAACTATAGTATTTTCTGTACCACAGAGACACGAACTATATATATATGGCACATGTAAGGATGGTAGTGCTACATGTGTGCTTGTAAGTACAGAAGTTGATGAAATTTACAACCATTTTAGGATTGTCTGAAGGGGAAGTTTACATTAGAAGTTAGGAAAATCTTCATTGGTGAAAGGGTTATTAGGTTTGGAATAGGCTGCTCAGGAAGGGGGTTGAATCACCATCACTGGATGTGTTTTAAGTTCATGTAGATCTGAAACTGAGACATGGTTTAGCAGTGGCCTTGGGTGAGTTGAGTTAGTGGTTGGACTCTATGATCTTAAAGGCCTTTTCCAACCTACAAAGTTCTGTTTTGAATGGGTGTTTGACTACCAAATCTGCAGAAAATATCAGCACTCTAGAATGAGATGTTTACTAATCCCACCTGTAGATTTTTTTTCTTATTGCTTATGAGTAATAATTACCTTCAACCACGTTCTTTAGCTTTGCTGGTGAAAATCATACTTCATTTTGCCTTTCTCTGCAGTATTTCCATGGGAATTTATCCATTTCAGTGCAGCAGTGCACCTTTGCTGTGCTGGTTATTGTTGTGAGGGGCTGTTTCCTTTAAAGCTTCCCATATGCTGTAGACATTTTTGTGTTTAGATATGTGGATCATGGACATTTACACTCCCATGTGCTGTAACTACTGCAATCTTCCCATGACCCCATGGCCCAGACAGCTTTTCTACACTGGAGTCAGCATGGGAGAACAGTTGAGGTCCATGTGTGAATCTGTGGCAGGAAGGGCATGTGAAGTCCAGGTGGCAATCAGAAGTTCAAATACTAGGCCAAAGCTACATCAAGTACTCAGTGGTAGCTGAACTTCATTGAAAGAAGCATATGAGGAGATCGTGCTGTCTTGCTTCCTTGTTCAAATGATCCTTAAATGCAATAAAGTGTCATATCATCAGATACTCTCAGAGTTCTTTTTCCTTTCACCTCACTGTGGCAAAAGCCGATGAGGCTCTGATGGCAGTAAGGGTGGTGAGTTATCCCTCTCCCCTGCTCTTGCTGTATTTAATTAGAGGGTCACATAATAGAGCATTTCACTCTGTGAGTCACACGGTGACATTTGCTTTCAAGAGAAAGAGTGGAAAAATGACATCTGAGTATGACCTTAGCTACAAGACACTCTGTGTTACAGCTCTTTGGCAGCTCTTAAGCAAAGAGGAGGGATAGCAGTAGCAATGCTGAGAATTATATACCCTTGGTTTTCTCACCTATGTTAAATCTAGTGATAGAGCTGAGGCTTACCCACAGATCCACACTCTCTGTGCAGACATGGGTACATGTTATTCTGTAAAAAGAAGGATTACAGTATTTTTTTTCAAAGTTGGATATTGCTGAGTGCTTTGATTAGTGTGTTGGCCATGTTGAATTCGTAATTGGAATAGACGAGGGCAGGACTTCTTCAGCGCTGTGTCAGCCATTGATATACAAATGCTATTTATAAAAGCCTTCTGTGAAATCACACAATGTGATCCTGAGGACAACCTGGCCTGTGGTACTGACTAAAATGTCACCTATTTCATGATCTTTCCAGATGGGAGATTTACTGTGCTGATGCCAGAAAAGGGAAAAGACCATCCACAGCAGGCTGTTCTCTTCCCTGTGACCTGGTATGGTGTGAATGCCTGCTTGAGCCAATCTGTAAATACACATGAATATGGTCTCTGTATGTTCTCACAGATTGTGTACTTGACCTCCACTTAGATGCCTTTCTGAAACTGTTATCTTTCTTTTCTTTCAACTTAACAGTATAGATGGAATTATCTTCTATTCATTGGGAATAAGAAAAATCCCATTCATGTAGGTTTTTTTTGCTTTCTGCTTTTCTCTGTGATGTAACTGGTGCTTTTTGAACAGCCAGTTATCAATATATCATTCTGTTTATTAGCACGAGCAATTGTATGGTGCACACATTTTGATTCAAAAAAGTCAAACACCTAGAAAAGAATAGTGTAGGATATGCTATAAACAACAACATGGATTTTCCATGACATGGGCAGTGGATTAAGTTTGCTGATGACACCAAACCGTGTGGTATAGCCAACACACTTGAGGGACAAACATCATCCAGGGGGACCTTGCCAAACTTGAGAGATGAGCCCCTATGAACCTCTTGAAATTCAACAAGGCCACTTGCAAGGTCCTGCACCTCAGCCAAGGCAATCTCAAGCATAAATATAGACTGTGTAGAGAATGGACTGAGAACAGCCTTGTGGAGAAGGACTTAGGGGTGATGGCTGATGAGAAGCTCAACATGACTCAGTAATGTGCACTCATATCCAGGAAAGCCAACTACACCCTGGACTGCATGAAAAGAAGTATGGCCAGCAGTTGCTGACTACAAATTTAGTTCTTATAGAGTCATCTGGAGAGTAGAACACTGGTGACTCTACGACATGATTACCACTGCCTTTGTGTGGTAGTGGAATACAATTTTAATTCTGAGGTCAGTATTTACAAAAATAGGTTGCTTGCGAGTACTCGATATTATAGTGTATCTTGGAAAGGAGGAAAATCTAAAGCAGAGAAAGGAGTAAGAAGCAGCGGTCTCTGGAAGCTGAATAGAACGTGAGACTGGAAATAAAGCTCAAACTTTAACCAAAATGAGTAGTCATTAGAATGAATAAGAAAAAAGAACATAATAGATGACATAAGTATGAAAGATAACCTTTGTTAATGTTTTCAAATTTAGACAGAGGGTTAGCTCACATACAAGCATTTTGGGCTCTGTATATTGTCTTTTCTTTTTTTCCCACGGTCAGAGTGGAAGAGAATTGCCTTTAGCTGTCTTAGTGGAATCCAAAAAAGATGGGCAGATTTTGTTATCCATGACAGCACAAACAAATTCAAAGATGTGAAGTAATCTTTTCCTTTTCCTTCAAAATAAATGTAATCTTTTCTGCCTCAGAAGGAAGGCATCATCTGTCCAGGAGGAAAGTGAGTTGGCATAAACCCTTTGTTTCTTAGGTCACTTCCAGTTGTACATCTCTGCTGGACTCCATACATTCTTCCAAGCAGAGCAGGAGCCTGTGCAAGAGGGACTTTTCCAAGCTGTTGGTGAGGAAAATTTACCTCCTCAGCCTGCAACAACAGATCAGATATTGCAGATAATGACAGCTTTTTGTTGCTAAATCAGTCCAATACCCTTTTTTGCATTATATCACTATTTTTTTCCTGTTTCCCCTCATCTCACAAATTAGAATCACAGGATCATAGAACAGTAGAGGTTGTAAGGGACCTCTGGAGGTCATCTGGTCCAACCCCCTTGCTAGAGCAGGATCCTCTAGAGAAGATCACACAGGAACATATCCAGGTGGGGTTTTGATGTCTCAGAGAAGAAAACTCCACAACTTCTCAGGGTAGCCTGTTCCATTCTCTAACCACATACACACTTCTAGGCTAACTGCTTTGATTGGGTATCCTAATGCCATTTTTTTCCAGCTTCTCATATTGACTTGATGGCAAAACTAATTTCTGCTGGTGTTAGCCTATCTCTGGGCAAACTGACTATGGACTTTCAAGGCAGATTAATGTTACAATAGGATCTGAAGCATGATAGGATAAACCATTCTTATGTCAAACATCTGCCTACTCTGTTCCTTTTCCAAATGTGCTGGTTTGAGAGGGAAGAATTCTTTTACTGAGGTTTTTTTTTCCCTCTGTGCTCCAAATTGACCTAAACGTACTTGAAAAACTCTGGGATAGGACAGGCTCCATTTATCCTGAAGTATGCTTTGAGGATGTTTGTTATGGCTTAACGACAAAATAACTGATGCATTCAGATAACCATGAGTATCTTGGCATTGTTTGTGCATATTTGTGCAAATTGTCCTCACTAGCTCTCTGGTTCTTGAGAGCATGGTACTTCTGGAAAAAGACAGTGGTTATTGCTGCATAAAACTGCTCTTTCAGAGACTTACTTCCCATTCTGAAGGCACTGGAAATGAGGTAGACATTGTACCTTAAAGGAAGACAGAGCACAGGCTTTATTCAGAACTTCCAAACTTTCTCCTAAATGTTGTTGTCCTATGATTCTGCAGCATTCTGGGCAGCAGTGACCTGAAATTTCTGTGTCTGAGAGTAATACTATATAACAGATGCTTCCTCTTCAGAAATGATGCCCTGAATAGCTGGCGATAATTTTCCGCAACCAGCTAGCGTGTTTGCTGTATTTTCATAATTTTCTAGAAAATAGATTGATAATTCAGTTCATAAAATATGTTTGCTACCAAAAATCTGTTACACAGTATTTTAGTCAAATTTGGCTTTTATTATAGCAAAGTTCTTGAAGTACTGTTCCCTTCTTAACACATTCAAGCATAACTGAGTTTAAAGTTTCATACTTCTACACATCAGGATCCTGTTATATTGTTACTTAACACTAATATTTTTGTGGCTGCTGTCCAAACCTCCATGTAATTTCCAATGAAATTCTTTTGAATTCAAAAAATAATCCAGGTCCTGGGAATGAGAGTCTTGCCCAGACAGAATCAGGTATGTGTGCATGGGATTGGTTGTCATCCTGTTTCTGTCAGTGGATACAGCCTTAAAAAAGAGCTATAAACTATTAACTGTTCATCAGCAGTTGTCTCTAAAGGTTGTGGAGTCAAAGCAGAGAATATACAGAGTAGGCAAGCATAAATGAAGATGGCAGAGTCTATTTGTGATCAAGGCAGTGTCTGAGCATGTGGAAAGGATACAGGTTTGCAGGCAGTTTTAAGATTGAGCTAGAAATGTGTCTAGGAGCTAGACATTTTTGAAATTACTTTGACTTTCCGCTCAGGTATTTAAAAAGATGCTAACTCAGCTTGTTAGACTAGTTGGCCCCACTGCAACTAGTTTTACCATCCTTTAATGTGGTTTGGTATTTTTATCCACAAAATTTGGTGCACAATACAATTTGAATAAATAAAATTATAGTTAAGCTAAGTTATATAATGGATGCTGCTTGGATACCAAGACCACAGACAGGCTCAGGTAAGACTTAGTTGAGATTTTTGAGACAATAGTTATAGGACAATCAATAAATCCCACTCCTCTGTTCCTTTGTGCAAGTTTCCTTTCTTGTAATGATCTAATGAGTTAGGAGAAACTGCCCACAGGAACAGGGAATTAATAGATTTCTTACCTCAATTGTCATTGATCTTTTAATGTTTATTGGAGTTGGTTACTGTTGCTGCTTTGGTCTCACTGCTTGAAACTGGAAATCTAGAGCTGAGAATAACATTATGGGGAACCTAGGATTTTACACAAAAGGGGAAAGGATGAAGAAATGAAATGATGCAGGGGGTCCTAAGGAAGCTGCAGGAAAGAGGAAAGCAGGAATGGAAAGAAGGAAGATTCACAGGCAAGGAATTTATTACAAGGAGTACTACAACTGAGCTTCCTAATTTCTTCCTTGAAAATGTTCAGATTTAAATATTTAACCTTGGTGATTCAGTAGGCTGGGGTTTAAAACAATTTTAATTGTATTTCCCTTTCATTTACTAGCACTGTCCTTCAGTTTGGAATTCAAATTAAGAAGTTTTTCATATGCAACAAATAAAGACTGGACAACACACCACATAATTCATGTTCTGTGAGCACTAACTGTTGTTCCATACAAACCTCATAAATAACTTCACTCTTACCCAATTTGCGTCTTATGCTTATTTAACAGTGATGGTTGCTAATATTTCACATTAGGTTCTCAAATTTCTTTCTGTTCAATTTTTTAACATGTTTCTGAATAACTTACTTAAAAAAAAAATCCTAGTCTCTTATAAGTAGTTTAAAACACAGTTTAAAAGTGAAAATCAACACTTTATATATGTATATGTCTATGTATACAGTTGTATTTGTATCTGTAAATGGATATCCCTAATACAAAAACCATAATGCAGAGAAGTGATGCTGTGTTGCATAGTGGTCAGAAATTCACAGAATCATTTTGGTTGGAAAAGACCTTTAAGATCAACAAGTCCAACCATTAACTCAGCTGTTCCAACCCACCACTAAACCCTGGCCCTAAGCTCCAGATACGCACAACTTTGAAACATATCCAGGGATGGTGGTTCTCCCTCTCCCTGGGCAGCCTGTTCCAAGGACTGATGACCCTTTCAGTGGAATTTTTCCTAATGCACAACCTAAACTTCCTTTGGGGCAAGTTGAGGCCATTTCCTCTTGTCCTGTCACTTGTTACCTGGCAGAAGAGACCAACTCCCACTTCTCGACAACCTCCTTTCGGGTAGTTGTAGGCAGCTGTAAGGCCTCCCTTTAGCCTAAGAAATACTGTTTATTTGTTAAAGAATCTTTGTTTCAATGTTTTGAACATTGAATGTTCAATGTTTTGTTTCAAACTAAAGCCACCTTGGCAACATACAAGCCAAAATACTCAGCTTTTCTCTGTGTTACCTGTCTTGACTAACAAGAGTCTTCAAAAAGCTTCAAAGGGTCTGTGATTTTGGGTAGTTTGCATGCATGATAAAAGCAACACAGTTTCAGGAAGCCGCTCCAGAACTTCTAAGGAAAAGCCACTTCCTATTTTAGTTTACTTCAGCAATTGTTAAATTATTTGAATTGTGCAGCTGGAAAAGGATTTTTGCTTTCAGAAGAACTGAATATAAGGTTTCAAGCTCCTCTGTGCTGTGTACTGATAACATACCTTTGTGATTTCATCCAGCCCATGGGCTAGACACTCAGTTGTATTTTTACAGCACCTTTGCAGAGTGGAGTGGAACCATTATTCCCACACCAAGAATCATGGAATAGAGAAGATTCATAATTCGTGGTACCTTCTGGAGACTGAAATGTACAGTCTTGCTTTAAACCAGCATACTGTTAAGCTTTACGCTTTGCAGGTAAAGATTAATTTCATACCAGTGCACTGTGCTTTACAGCTCAGACAACTTCTCATAAATCACAGACCACAATGTTCTGTGATAGAGAGGGGACTGAATTCAAGTTTCACCAATATCAAAGTAGCTCAAGAACCACTTGCCCTGCACCTGCTTCCTGCCGAAGAGGAAGGAACTTGCTCTTTTTGAGGTGTGTTGGTGCAAACCTTCAACTGGTTCTTTCAGTTCAGATTTGAGCACACAGCATTGCAGAGAGCTCTTGATAGATTTCTAGATAAAGGTGCTATAACTTGCTTCTTTTTCATAAGTCTGATATATTTGAGGCCATTTCATTAAAGAAGAGTTTTAGGTAACTCTACATCTACTTTAAAATCAGGCAATGTGAATATCCTGACAGATGTGGCAAAGAGCAAGCATTTGTCTAAAGCTTGATTCATTAAAATACTAGCTGGTCCTATTGGCTGGTCCATATTAATTGCAGCAATGACAGCTGGGGTCAGGGTATCATAGAACAGCTGTTCTGTATTACTTTGACCTAATCTCAGGTGATGTGGTCTAGGAAATATTAATTATATTTATCAGCACTTCAGTGACTCACATTTTAATATCAGTGATTGATCTTTATTCTTTGTAGACCCTTGCAGCTGTTCCTCATCATAAACTTCCTTCTCTGTATTCACCAAAATAGTGAAATACATTCAGTTGAGTTCCATCCATTATGTGAGTTTCCAACCATCAGTGTAGTATCTCAAAGTAAGCAAATAGAGTCCCTCTTCAGGGAAAAGAGAGGAGCAGATGATCGGAAAACATTTTTTCCTCATTTCAATCACCACTCCCTCCCCCAGGGGTTTCAGTTAAAGTTTCGAACGTTACCTTTTTAGACATTTTGCAACAGACAAAACATACAAAGCATGAACTGAAAGCATCGGCTCTTAATGTATTTAACGATCTGAAGTACATTTAAAATCCAGCACTTCATTAAACCGAGTCAGTAGTTGGTAGATTACATATGTGCTTCCCAATGAAAAATCATCTGTTTTTCCAAAAGCCAAAACAATTCAGCGTGGAATGCCAAATATCATATTCATTACAAATATTTATGTTAATTCAGGAGGATGTGAACAGTGTGCAGAAGTTGGGAAATTCAATTTTATGTTTTTCACAGCAACTGTCACTTGACGGCATTGTCGCCACAGCAGCACACACTCACAGCATTGTTCTCATAAAATCCTACATCTCCGCAAAGGGGCTCAGTGCCAGCGAATGTGAGAACCTGCATTTTGAATTTCCTGAGTCTGGCGTATTTAAATTTTCATCTTTAACACTAGATTAAATTCAACCTTTATGTTGAATAGAAGCTGGATTAAGCTCTGAATTCTCTAGTTAACACTCACTAAATGCTTCTTGAAATAAGATCACTTGGGTCATTTATCCTGTACACCGTTCATGAAGATAGATGTTCAACATTTCCGCCAGAACTCTTCGTGAAAAGTTTATTCTGCCCAGGATAAAGTTCAGCTGTTGTAAGTGAAGTGTTCCATGGCAAAGGTCTGAGCCTGCTTCCCTTACTCCTTTCAGGAATACAATTACACATATTTGAAAGGATAGAAATCCCACGATGTTCATGAAGGTTATCTCACAGGTTGCTATTTGCAGAACAGAGACGAGGTTTTATCAGGCCCCACCTGGGCACACTGCTGGCTCAGATGAAGCCATCTGGCTACCAGCATCCCCAGGTTCTTTTCTGCTACTCATCCCCCAGCCTGTAGCATTGCCTGGGGTTGTTGCGATTCGTCCAGTTAGGGTTTATTGCAGATATCAGTGACAACGAAGAAGTCTAGTTAGCAAATGTTACTGCCTGTTCGTGATAAACAGAAGTTTTAAAAGTAGTTTTAAAAGAACCATTAGATGATCATGGCTGAAGAATGGATTGCACTTAACTGTAATCTGCTTAAAGACATTTCCGCCGACAGAAAGCTTTCTGCAAAAGAAAAGGAAAAAATAGCCATAGTTCTTTGAGCTCTTGTAAATATTCTACATGTGAAAACGGCAGCTTTTATACTAATGTGATTCTTCCCTAAAGAGTTTCTGGTATTTATGAACATTGTGCTATTATCCTTTGATATTTAAAACTTCTAAGCCATTCTTTGTGGATGCAATTGATCTTTTTCCTAATTCAAATCTATGTATAGCAAAGCACAGCTTACTCAGGATAACGTTTGCCAGGCAATTTGTCCTCCTTTACATTTACTGCTTTATTGGCAGTGAATTAAACATCAGAGATACAGAATAAAAGGAAGATCCACCGTGTTTCCTGATCCAAGCTTGATACACGGGTTGCTTTGCATCAGAAATCTTCATAATACTGGTATAGTTGTGCCTCAGGGAAGACGATGTTCAGGAATCAGAAGATAGGATAATGAAGTCAAACCAGTCATCTATTTGAAACACTCAGCTCTTCATTTCTTGCAATTCCTAATTAACAGATGAGGAAATTTTAAATTCTTTCTCACTACAACATGACCAAAACAGAAGATACTAATTGAGATCTGGCCCAGTTCTGAAAAAGAATACAAAATTCAAGCATTGAAAAATATATCCTGGTAATTCATTGTATTGCAAATATTCAACTGTCTCACATCCCATTCTGCAAGAGTTCCCTTAATGTAAGACAAGGCATGGCAGCTGGATACAACTATACAGGAAAAATTGGGAAATAAATTAGCTGCAATGAGGTGAAGACAAATTGAGTAGGGTAATTTATGTGTAAAGCCTGCATAGTCCAGGTTTATGTCAGAGTACTTATGACCTACAGAGGATTTATTGGACTGTAATGTAAGAAGGGATGTAGTTTAATTTACTTTAGTTTACAAGTGATTACTTCAAAATTAAAATTATTATTTTACCAATTTTACTGCTCCAGGCCTTCTTACCAGGATCACCTGCCTAGGTAGAGCAGTTTTGCTCAGTACTGAAGAGACAATCAAGCCAATGTATGTTCCACAACACTAATGGATCCATGGTGATGTGATGATTAAGGTGAGTAGGCTTTCTGTTCTCAAAAGAATAAATGAGTGGCCAGGATCATCTTTGGTGATTGTAACCATCACTTCAGATGTTCACTTCTTTCTTCTTACCGCTGTCTTTCTTTCACATGAAAAAAACATTGAAACCTTTCAACAGAACTGAGAATATTTTTCTCATTTGATGCTCACATTCAAAATTCCAGTCTTTGTAATATCAAGAAAATTATTATTTTTCTTTTCTGCCTTTTAAAATTGTCTCTATTCTGAAAAAGATTGACAGTGACTTCAGGAACAATTGGATTAATAAGATCCCAGATATCTAAGTCCATGAGCATTAAGCTAGTTTGTCTTTATTTTTTTGCTTCAGTGCTCCTTCCCTATTCCGGCACTATTGAAAAGTCCTCCCAAACCCTGTACCTGGTCCACACTAATGCTGAAAAACTTTATATCCTGCCCCCTGAACTTTTTGAACTCAAGAAACGAGAGAGATCCTTTTGTCTGATCAGATGAACCTCTTGTTTCCTAAAGCACTTACCAGAGGCTCGTATAAATTAATTATTTTAAGTTCCTTAGTGGTGAGAGTTAGGCACCTAACTCTCCTGTGTTTTATGAAATGACTCACCCTCTGGAGCCGTTTCTCTTGCCCTTTTTATACACTGCAGTCAATGTTCTCCTGCCCTATATACTGCTGTCATTATTTGGGGAATTTGTGCCAGCACTCAGGCTTTTAAAAAGTTGATAGTGTTTTCAAAATGGTCTTGTTAGCTCAGTCACTCTCTCAATTTCAGAGACAGCTAGCTGCTGTATTTCCAATAATGATTTTGAAAATTCCAGTAAACATCTACTTCAAACTTTTTTTCCTCATACTTCAATGACTTAATTTCCTACTACTAATGGCTCCCACTTCCATGCATGTGTTCACGATTAGATTTTTGGCCTAAACCTCCAGAGAACAGGAAACTTGCGTTTGACAGCTAGAAGTAAACAAGAAGCCCCAGGCTGCTTTAGAGCTCTGGCTGGGCAGAGCCTCCAGAGATGCTGATAGTCTTTGCTGCATTTGTCACTGAGCAAGGAGCAAAACTGATTAAGCCAGACCTTGTTTCCACTCCATGTGGGTAGCAGCTTGGAGCATTTCAGTTAAAACAGATCTTGTTTGGAGGAAAAACCCCAACCAGTTTTTATTATCCTCTGTTGACAGAACAGGTGACAAAAGAATGAAGTGAATGTGGCAGGGGAGAGAAGGGAATGCAACAGTTTGTGCAGATTTTCAGTGAAATGTCTCAAAATGTTGGCAACCATGATTTGTGGGGAATTTTGGTCTTGGCAAATGATTTTGTCATTGTTTGGGTTTTGTGTTTTCTTCCCAGACATCTAGTAACAGCGGACAGTTTCCCGAGACAGTTTATTGAAACAACACAAACAGCTAATTCCAAGGGTTTTGGGGTTTGGGGTTTAGTTTTTTTGTTTTGTTTTTTTTAATTTTCAGTAACTTTATATAACTATAATAATACCGAAATAATTTCATCTGATAATATTTACTGGTAATTCCACATTCCTCCTGGATATTTACATTGAATTTAAGATACACAGGATATCCCATAAATGAATTCAAATTCAGATATCTTCATTCATCTCTTCTGTAGTAGTCTTTATCATGTATATACTGTACATCTTCGGGAAGATTTGCTGTATGTACTAGTGTCATAGTGAAGAGTTGCACTACAGGAATATCCTCCCACAATTTTCTCTGTTGCAGTCCAGCTCAGTGATAATGTGAAAAAGAACAAAACCATGCAATGGAAATTAATTCCTCAGGAGTACTCCATGGCTGATTGTGGCAAACAAAGGACGAGCATTCAGGATATATCTATGGCTACCAGGATGCAAGAGAAGTGTAAAAAAAAGCGATAGTATAGTGTTATCCCTAAATAGACATTGGGAGCTTTAGTTCTAGATCTGTTTGACATATTTGGAGCATGTGACAAGATCTTCAAAAACGTTCCACTTTCTCAAGTAGCCTTCAACACTTGTGACATAAACTGACTACAGAGTGCCATGTTCAAATTCCATTCTCTCCTGGCTTTTTTTAACAGTAATATGTTCGCAGGGAATAGACTCAAGACTCTGGACTTAATCAGGCTGACAAAGTCTTGCAGTACTATTAAGTAGTGAGTGTTGTTTGCTTTGGCCTACTTCCTGAACTCTTTTGTTCTTTCATTACTTACCTTTTTTTTTATGTATAAATTGTCAGGAAAATATTTTTTTTCCCATGTGAAAAGTGAACAAAAGTAGAGATGATTGAGCTGAATAGTGCTACTCAGTTCTAATGAAAACTCATGTCTTTTCAGAAGGATTAATGACCTTAGCCAAAAGATAACTGTCCTTTTCACCTTTGAATGGTGTTATTTTCTCATTATTTGTTTCGTGTACACAACGTGTACATGCAATAAGCTATTTAAATGAAAACTGATTAGTCAGGATTTTCAAAGATTTGTGAAAACTCAGTTTTTTAATCTAAAGGAGTTCTACTTTTGCAAAGCCCTAAATATTAGTTTCTTGAACAAGCGGCTACTGGCTGAAGACTTAAACAGTTCAGGCTGATAAATAATTAGAGTCTAATTTTTAGTTATAATTGAAGGAAAAAATATGAAGTATTTTAAAATTACATCTGAAGGTGGATGAGTGAAGAGATTGTATCACATATTACGTGTGTGTGTGTGTGTGTGTGTGAGGGGAGAGCAGCAAAATGTACCACAAAGAATGAAATGCTTCAGAATTCCAAAGAGATGCTGGGAAAAACAAGCTTGGGAGCTGCTTTTATTTCTGGTTGCTAACTGTGGCATGGCAACATACACAAAGATAATATCTCTTATTTCTTCTGTGTACACAAAGGAGATTTTTGTACTTTCTTGATAAATAAGAAAGACCGCATTAAAGGCACAGATGGTTTCCCTAGTAGTTTCTCTTAGTAAAACTAAACCAACTCTCGTGGTCCAAACTATGACCTCAGTGCAATGACCAAAGAGGGAAATGAGCAGATGAAACACTGGGAAAGTGATGAGAAGCCCTTTCTTTCTGTACAGCTAATGCTAGCTCATGTGTTTTGTATGAACACATATTAAATGCAAAGCTGGAATCATCACCTGTTGTTAACGCTTCCTGCTTTTTAATGTCATCACCTGTTGTTAAAGATTCCTGCTTTTTAATTAAGGATTCTTTTCTATTATCTGTTGCATACAACTCATTTCATGTATCCATTCCACTGAAGTCTTTCATGTTTGGCACCTGCATGAGAAGTTATCTCATTTTATTTTTTAATTCAGTCAGAACTAATTGCGTGGTTTCCAAGAATGAAGCCAAGGGAAACAAATTAGCATGTAAAAAACTTTCTTGTTTTTTTCCATGAAAAACTCTCCAATTCACTTATTTATAAGCAAAAAAAAGGAGATTTGGCAGCTTTTTTATTCATATGGAAGCCTTCCCATTTCCTTAAAGCACAAAACTTTGTTCAGGTACAGGTCTTTAGGAAACTTCAGTTTGTACATGCTCAGTAGAGGCTTCGTAATGTTCAGTGTTGATTCATTACTGCTTGCGTCTCTCATGCTGGTTGTTACTGTCAAGATTGGACTTTTGCCATCTTCACAGTGGGACTGAGCAGGCAAACTACAGAGTACGTGACAAAAGTCAGGCTCCCTTGCACGAGTTTCTCCATTTAGGAAGAGAGTCAATTAGGCTGAAGAGCATAATAGACATTGATGTGTTCATGATCATCTGTTATTGGGTTTTTCATGATACTACATAATACTTTGCTCTGCGATGCCCAGACAACAGCAAAAATAAAAACATCTCACTCAAGGCTGGCGTTTTAGAACTGGGGTGAAGGGACTCAAAGCACATAAGTCTAGGAGAAATAAGGTAGAAGGAGGGAGTCAGGTGTCTAAACTGTGAGAACATTGGAAGTGGACAATGAATCACCATTAAACCAAAACCAAAACTGTTTACATAGGAGCACTGGAATAAGATGCCAGTGTATTGTTTACAGGGAAAGCTGGAGAAGGGGTATGAACTACTGAGAAAGATTTGACCTGACTTATAATGTGGAAGAAATGAAATAGTCTGGAAGATATCTGGCCATGAGAAGCCTGGGAGAGGACTAAATGGAAACAAAAGAGAAAGGAAAACCAATGAAAGCGAATTTAGTTAGAAGACAGAAGTGTTCACCAAGTTAAACCATCTGGAAACCAACTAGAGGGAAACTGCATGGAAAACTGTCCTTAGATGGTGATCTTAATGTCAGTTTGCGTGTGCTCTTAGCCTTTTCCTGTAAACCATTCATCTCAGAAATTGGCACCAAGTGTGCAGTTGTCTTTCTTTTCATTCAACTGGCACTCATGACTGAGTTGAAAATTAATAACAATTTCTTGTAACATGTATGTAATGCTAGACCACTGAACACCCCCACCAGCAGCAAAAAAGCGGTGAACAATTCAGTAAACATTTGCCTTTACTTCTGACCTTAATCTCGAAGCATCTGCTTACCCTTTTCTGAAACAGAGATGGTACCAGAAAGTCAATTCACTACTCCCTGGTCAAGATAAAGTAGCATTCATGACAATATGAAACTGATGAGCACAGAAAAAACCCACAAAAAAATAATCAAATAGATTTGAGAGAGTTTGAAGTTGTAGCTGTGAAGTTATAGCAGAGCAGGTCATGGGGTCACACACTGAACAATGAAAAGCGAATTAAAGGTTTTGTCCCTAACCTGTAATTGACTGTGAACTGTCCCATGCTCAGAGAGAGAGGGGACTCCTCTTGTACAAGTCCTTCTGTCTTACATATGTTGATTTTTGGTTTAGCTAACAACCTTACTCTGGAGTCTCTGCATTTACAAATAACCCACTGTCATTTGTGATTAACACACAGTAGAGTTCCATTTTAGAAAGAAAATATATCCTTTGCCTTAAATAGAGGCAGATTTATGAGAATGAGAAATAACGTTTCTTATTTCAAGTTCTATTTTAAGATCTCTAGTTGTGGTTTTCATTTTACTGTTAATATTCTTCTGAGCCTTCCTGCTCACAATGAACATTCACCAATGTCCTCTTCCTATTCTTATAACTTTTTTAGTATTTATTGGTACATTTTCCATAAGGATCCTAAAAGAAAAAATACAAGTATTTGAAAATAGTGTTGTATTATGAGCAAAATTTCCCAGATGATAGCGTCTAAGTTTTTTACAAAAACCTGAGAAACTCAGTTATTGTCGAGCTTTCAAAAGTCCGAAGTACTACACCTGCCATCTGCTGGAGCTACCAGGACAATGCAGTGAAGTTGTGTTAGGTTAGCTGTGCAGCCAAGAGCGTTTATCATCCTCCTTCTTTATTGTTTGCCTTTTTCCAGTAAAAAATAAAATGGTATGAACTCCTTTCTGCATTATTTCATTTACTACTTTATTAAATGGAGGGAAGTCTTGCATTTTAAATGTGATTAACACACAGTAGGCTCTAACAAGCATAAGAATCAGGCATAGGAAATACATTTTCCTTGTTCTTCTGTCCCATTCTACATGACCATTCATATTCATGGTTCTGTACAACTTGTGGTGGGGGTGGACAAAGAAATGTTCAGATACTTGTGTATTTCTTTGGAAAAGAATATTTACAGTATGTGAAAATAACATCTTACATAAGCAAGTGGGTTTTCTTGTGAAAGTGGTTGTTTTCCTTTTTAATGGGACTTGTAATTTACATTAGGTTTATTTGCATCTCTTCGTGTTCTCTTAGTTCCACTCCCATGAACCACAGTAATGTTATTCCAGCATGGTCACTTGGGCTGACTAAAAATCAAAGTCATGTAAAGGTGAAGACATCCATTACTCTTACGTTGCCACACCATTTAGGGCAGTCTGACTTAAACATCATTTAACTTGGTTTAGCAACCCAAAAAGTAGTTGACAACAGGAAATAAAAAATGCAGTGATTAGTTATGACTGCCATGAGATATGAATTCCCAAGGTTGCATACAGTCCGTTAGAATCCAGTGTGATATGGGAAGCAGTGTTTTGTCTGCAGATAAACAGCGAAGGCTCGTGTAGATTCTTTGGTAAGATAGTTTTCCATCCCACTGAGCTGTGGAAAGGAAGAAAAATAACCAAGTGTATATTTACCTTTTCGAAATCTATTGTTAAGGAAACCAAGACAGGCCTGAAAGAAAAACAAAGTTACCAGTTGTCATCAAGGAAGTAGTGCTGAATTCCTAAGAGATTATTTCGTAAATAAACCTTTTGAGCCCTGGGAAGGTTCTTTTACAAGCCTATACCAGTAGATACCATTGAATTTTGGGTACACTCAGCACAATATTTATTGCCCATTATTGGACACTTTCAGAATATTACATTCTATGTAAGTGAGGTTATCCTTTTCTAGAAACATTGTTAAGCAAGAAATTATATATTTAGTAGATCTTTTGCTTTCTTTCAGTTTATTAATATCTGTGAGTACATACTTTATCACTTTCCTAGAGCCAAACTGTCATTTTCTTTAAAGTTGAATTTCTTCTTTCTCACACTGGACTAGGAATCCCTTGAAAGCCATATGCCAAAACCAGACAACCTTGGACTGTAGTTCCTTCCAGTGGAAAATATAAATGCTTTAGGCAAAGAAGATATTGCACTTTTGCCTTCTGTTGAACTGTATATATACTGGTTTAATTACCTAACAGTACAGTGTCTGGATCCTATAGAGTTTAATTTGAAATCGATTTACTATGGCAACTATATGATGTTGGCTTTTCCCCAGCTTTCTAGCTTATCAAATATCCTTTGAAATAGGATAAAATAAGAGAGAGTTCCCTTTTCCCCAAAAATTAAAAGTTATTGAAAACTTCAGGTTTATTTTTAATTAATATAAACAATTTGGAATGATAAATGAATGTTACTTATTAATAAACCATGCAAAACCAGTTTTGAATAATGGCAGAACTACTTAATCTGGGAGATGGAGGGAGGCTGCATGCTGAGGCTGGGAATCCTCTGAGCAAAGCTAACCACAAACACCTAGACATCTGAACACCACAGACACTGAAAATGTGTTTCTCATAAATCCTTTCTGCGCACCCCCTGACAACTCCCATCTAACGTATTTCTGTTTTCAGGACGTTTTAACACAGGTAACTCTAAGCCTGCTGCACCCTTTTTATCTTCTTTCTCTGCACACTCTGGGTACAAAGATATTTCACATAAGCAATCTGCATATTTTGCAGAATTATTTTTTCTCTCTCTCTTTGACTTCAGAGAAGAAAGAATTGAAGGGAGGTAGAGGAGGGGGGTTTATTGTTCACAGATTTTTTTTTCCCCCAGATCTGCATAGCTCTGGGCCAGACCTGGTTAACTATTAACAGTTTAAATTAAACACTTCAGATGCGTAATAAAAAACAGGTCTCTAGTGTTGCTGCTGAAGCAGAATGTTTCTTTTTATTCAGTATGTGCTTTGATAGTGTTCCAAATTCATCTTTTTGCATTTAGATAGGTTAAGTGGTGCCTGAAGGATGATTCGCACTTTATTACAAACAGTGGAGCAGATAGTCCACAGCAAAAGAGGAAATATTAAAAGATGTTTTTCTTTTTTAAGGAAAATGTCATCCAAAGTTTAATATCCATGTGGAGCAGACATATGCTCATTCAACATTTCCCCATCAGAATTGCTCTTTTACTTTATGTTGGGCAAATTCCTGTGCTATTGGCTTCCTCACAGATGTTCATCTACTGCCACCTCATAGCAAAACCCTCACCACTATCTACCCAGTTGATTCTCTCCAAATGCTGCTTTAAAGTTCTGTAACCTCTTTGTTCTAGAAATCTCTGAAGCTGCTGTTTCATCCTGGAGATCTACTGTGTGAGATGTTCCCAAGCATGAGGAAACTTTACCAGTTAGATTCCTTCAAACCAGAGGAGAAGCAAAACAAATCCTTTCTTTAACTTATTGTATGCATGCTTTTACTTCTTCTGAACTCGGCTAAAGGTAAGCTGTATAAGCCTCGATGAAACTGAGTGGATGGGTTCTTTCCTTCCAGTGAACAGGTTCTCTTCAGTAATTTGGAATTCAGATTCTAGGAAAAAAAATCAGTAAGAAAATGCTGTTTGGGTTTTATGCTTCTTCCCTTGAACACTAGTTGTGTCTATGGTGTTTGATAAGTTTCTTTAATTCTGACCTTTAAAAATATCTTATAATTTCTTAAGGTTACTTTTGTTATAGATTAACTTTGTCTTTTCTTTTTGTACTTTCCCTTAACCGTTTCAGGTAGTGAAAATCCTTCTCTTTTTATTTTCTGCATTAACTCTCTGCAGGCTAGAAAGAGAAGAAAATATCTTATTAGTATGTTTTTAATCGTGGAAGTTAAAAACTGAAATTTGATTTATTCATCAAGGTTTTCAGTGGCTATAATGTGTGATCACACTATTTTTATGAACTGGAATGCTTGGAGGAGTTTTAAGAGCACACTGCTGAGATCTCTGCTACCTGCACTGCCTTTCATCATGTACTTTCATCATACTACTCCTTTCATCATCTTTGACTGAATTTCTGAGGACTTCTCTAAAAACTAAGAAAACCCCAAAAGGTTCTTAAATCTAAAATGGGTCAAATAAAATAAACAGTGTAGGGAGAACAATAAAAATGCTATTTTTACAATATTCCTTAAACCTTTGTATAGGCATTCCAAAAGTCATACATTGGTGAGAATATTTGTGTATTTGTATTACAGAAGCAAGAATGACATTAGGGAATTTGTAATACACCCTTTGAACTATGCCTGTATAAGCATTCTGGGCCGACTCTACAGAAAAATGTTATCCTGAGATGCCCAGCAGAATAAGATCAGCCTTTGCTTTGATAGAGATAGTATTGTTTCCTCTGTTGAGGCCAGAACCAAATGCTTAGGCCTGCACTTCTTTCTGCTATGTGCTGACTGTAAGATGATTTAAAAGGTAAAATCAGATTAATTCCATCCACACATTTCACCAACTTGAGTGGGTGATAAAGGATTGAAGAAAATTAATGACACGCTAACTGATTTTTGGAACGAGCCATGGTACACTGGAACAGCTGCATTTACCTGGGTAATGAAAGAGGGTAAGAAGAGAAGTGGGAAGAAGGCAGATGGTTATGTTTTGATTACAGCATGAAGCCTATATGCCCAAATTGAATTTCCAGATCTCCCACACTTGTGTGCCTTAGCACGTTACTTCATCTTTCATACACTCCAGCTTTGTACCATCAGTGCTGACAGTATTTTTACTGTCTCCCCAGAGTTCCTGGCAGAACTTTGTGGTAAGAAGTTCTATCTAGTGATGACGAACCTAAATTATCCTAGGCATTTCATTTAGGACTAAAGTGGTTTTAAAAGACAACCTAGATAATCTTGTTTTAAATCAATAAATTATTGCCTATACTCTTACTAATCACCTTAATTGCTACTCAAAAATTGCTTCATATAAATTGGGGAATCCTTTAAGGTATCTAATAACGTCACTTACTACCTAAAAGAAATTATAAAATAACCTGATGTGTTTTCCCAAGTTGTATCTGCTTCCCTTGAAAACTGTTCCCTTCTTTAGAGCAGCTTCCATATAGAAGTAAGTATCCTTTCAGCAGTAGGCTCTCTAGGATAAATTACACTTTCCACCTGTGTGCTTTGTTGAGAGCCTAGGAATAACACGGGTGGGCAGGCAACATTTGTGCTACACGTGAGCGCTTACAGAGATTCTCCAAAACGGAAGAAAACTATCATTAAGAGCCCAGATTTCAATCTGCTTTATGCAGCTCAGGTATCAGATGAGTAATTTGCTGTCCGCAGCTTTGAGAAGCTCAACTGTAAAAGCTACAGGAGACAGGATAATGGTATCTTAGTGATTACACTGTTTTTCTAACGACTTCCAAGGCTTTTGCTTTCAGTTCTGCCTTAACAAAAAGATAAGCCTGAAAACAAGCCAGGTCCTTATTAAAAGCATAGCATATGTCTAGGGACAAAAAGGGCTTGCTGTTCAGATTTATGTCTTTTGGCAGATTTATAAGGTGTTTATGTGTAGTAGATTTGATCCCATGGACAAGTGCTGAAGGTTTCCTAAGTGTTTAGAAATTCTGATTAGAATTAGTTCTTGGTAATAGGATTCAATTTGTAGTAATAACACTTTTCAGGACCAAAGAAGGTGGTGCTTTTCCCTTATTTCAATAACCATGTTTCACGACCACAGTTGGAAGGGCCAAGCAGTGAGGAAGGGATGAGTTACACACTGCATCTGTCCAAACTTTGACATACTATTGCTCTAGCAAACATATAATTTATCATCATTTTTTATTCAGACATATGCTCAGTAGGCAGTGGGATAAGACCGTGAATTCCAGACATGTAGCTCTTTTAGCCAGCTTTGTTATAGTCGGGGATTTATAACAAGTCTCTGCCAAAATAGGTTTTCAGGTCATAGTAATGACTTAATCATCTGGTGAAATGTTTGCTTGTGACAAAGGATACTTAAACTGACATGGTAGGAAGGATAAAACACATCTTGCACTGAAGGTTAGCTACACCTCTAAATTGCAGGTTTAATTTTTTTTTAGTCAGTCTGAGAGTGGATTGTAGATTTCTTTTTATTTTTTAAAGACCATTGAAAAAAATGTTTATATATTCCTGTTCCCACATCACTACCCAAGTCACTACTTTTTTTGTTCATTTGGTAAACTTGTAGTACTGCAAATAACGAAGATGTTTAAAATGAAATGGGGAGTTCTCCCTAATTATTGTTAAAATATCGTATAGGAATGGGAGCTTTCGAGCATGGATTTTCTCCTGCTGTCTTTGTTACAGTGTTTATTTCCCCTTATTGTTCTTTATGTATGAGGAAATAATGGCATAAACCTTGAAAATCTTCATTTTTTCAATCTTAACTGTTCTAGTACCACTTAGAAAAAGATTATGTGGGAAAAAAAATATTCAAATGCCTTTTGTTGTAAGACAACGTCAGTGTTTCGAATGAAAGTAATGGTGGAATGCATAACAGAGGTGGCTACTACAGCAAAATCATTTCACCACGATGTTATTCTGTTATATTTTTGTCAAAATCTGCTATTCTTTACTATTCAACTGCAGAAAACTAATCAAGACCCTCTTCCTATATGTATTTAAATGTTGGCAGAGCATTTCAACATTTTTCAGTGTCTTATCATTATAAGAACAAATAGCTATATGAGGAATGGATGACAGAAAGGGTCAATGCTACCATAATAAGTATCATTTATAGAGTTTTGATTGAATAAGTCTCATGCCATCAGTAAGTTATACCAAAATCAATGTAAACTACTCTGTATTTCTCCCTCCCTCCTCTAACTCAAAACTTAGTCTCTGTATTTAGTCCATGTGGTTGGCAGAATGACACTCGGGCTCCCCTCTCCTCTAATACCATGCCTGGTCATTCATCACCAGTTTATGCACTCTGTTGGTAATGGTTTCAGTTTACAAGTCTGTGCTCCATGGTGACAGGAATCTGCAGAAAGCCTTGCTAACAAAAACCCTGTAATATCTCGGCTTACTCTCATGCTCCATGTCTGATTTCCCTGATGTGGTACTGTGGATGTCTCTACCGATTTCTCAGCAGGCTGTTTGTTTAAAAGCAACTGGAGATGTTCTCTGTTGAGAGGAGAGATTTCTCTGCTGTTCTAAACAATGTCAGCAGAGCTTGTTGTTGTTGTTATCTCTGCTGATGGTTCTTTAAAATGTTGTCTCTAGACAACCCAGTTGTGCAGAGCAGTAGGAACAGAACACTCGTTCTGATCTCAGTGGAGTCAGTGGGAATCTGGAGATTTTTCAGCTGTGCAGATTATTATGTTCACCAAAAAAAGGTACTTTTATTATGAGAAGAACATCGATAGTTGCTTAGTGACAAACTATGAGCCTGAGAACAGTCAAGATAAATAAACTGCTAGGTAATTAAAAGCGTACACAGTGATTGTAAATCACAGTCCTACAGGTGCTACCACTTGTGTCAAGAATCAGCTACAGGAAAGAAAATGTAAGAAAAAGGATGAATTAGAAGGACAGACATCAAAAAAGCTGCTAACTGCTCTTCCCACATTTTCAATGTGAAGGGCACATAACACATCAGATGAGTGTTCCAGTGCTTTCTCCTAAGGGTAAACATGCTACACAATAAAAAAGTAGAAGTGTCATGTGTCTGATAGATGTCTGTAGCACATAATTATTTTTCCACTGAATTTTTTTAAACTATGTGGAAGTTCAATAGTGCTTAAAAAACCAAAACATAACATATTTTCATGTGGCCATGCCCTAATTTTTAATGTGAAATAAACTTGCATACAGCTATACAATTACTATGACTCAATTTAGAGTCTTCTGAAGAACTTCATATCTCCTGAAAAGCGATGTGGTAATCCTTTTCACCTGTATTCCCCTGTGTGCTTTTCTAAATTGGTATAGTATTTAAGACAGATTTCTGTATTTCCATGGTACTTCTATTGAAAGTCTCGTAATAAGCCCAGACTTCAAAACTAGGTTTACAGGTGTAGAGACATTCACCATAAACTCAGATTGAGAATTTTGCTTGAGTCCAACAATTGAGAACTTGTCAACAGGTAGTTTTTTTCAACTATACTGGGCAAAACTTCAGATACTAATCTGAGTTGACTTCATCTCAGTTGATGGTACTAGCACAGCATTTATTAAAACAATCGATGATTGATTAGAAAAAGACTCCCCAAATTACATCAAGATGCTATGTCACCAGTGCTTAATATTGTAAAACCTACTAATAATTGTGCAGGCATACTGAAATTTAATCTTATTCTTTAAATATCTGTAAATGTTTTGTCATAAACACTTCATGTTTCAGCTAAAGCAATGTGCTGTTTCTTTTTTAAGCAGTGAGAGTCACAGAATTTGCTGCGCATGTTTGGTGTTCAGTGCAAACAATTGAACTTACAATGAGAAATTCATGCTGGAGTTTGCAAATGAATTTCCTGAGATGTGAAGTCTTTTATATGTGGTGAACTAGGTCCCAACCTCTGGGTCAAATGTCTCTGTGAATTATAATAATTGCAATTTATGGTAAAGACTAGAGTAAGGTTTGAAACCTGTCAGTACATATCATGAAGTAGAAATAAATTACAGCTTGTCATAAATGACAGATTGCTGTTAGGTGCTTTCTTTCACTTTGACTGCATCAGACCTTTATTCCACCCAGCAATTAACTTTATTCACATTAATATTCAGCAGTGTTGACAAGACTGACACAGTAAAACTCAGTTTGTATAAAAGTAAAGACAGTTTGATGTAGAGTTATTATATTGTCTCATAATTCACTGTTGAGAGGTAGATCTTGATAAATGAAGAACAAAGCTATTGATTCTGGTGTTGACTTACTGTGCCAAAAAGGACTCAGATTTTCTGTTTTTCAAGGTACACAATTTTCTGTTTGGAAATAAACAGTAATTTTATCTAAAGTGTTAGTAAAAATAATATTAATACACTGGTATCATCCCGTTTAGTATTTCCATGTGTTCACCAGCTCCCCACACATTTTTCTGAGTATTTAGAATAATGATGCCTATGTATAATCTTAAATAAGGCAAATAATATATTTAAAGCATCAATTTCACTTCTCTGAGGAAGAAAAATGTGTGCACTACTTCTCCTCTTGCTAAGGTGATGGCCATACAAAAGGAAAACGTAACTTTTCAACTAAAGTGGAAAGGAAATAATGAGTGGAAACAAAAACATCCCCGACAGTTGGTGCATCCATCCTATATAACATTACCCAACAAGAAGTAAAGTTAATCATGAGAGAGAGCAGGTTTCCCAGTGTTTAAAAGAAGTGTTACAGATGTTATCAAAAGATTTAACAGCTGCTCTTTTTAGGTTTGTAACGTTTACTCAAGCTGCATTTATAAAATTGCTGATGCACATCGAAGCCATTACACAAAGTTTTCTATTACAGTACAGACACGGGCTTTCTTCTGGCACTGATTCGCTTTCCTGGCATCTTTTATGGAAGAATAAGAAAGCCCTTAATAATCAAACATTATCTCAGGCACAGAGTCTGAGTTAGGTAAGTAAGACAGTTCAGTAGTTGGCAAAGAGATGTCTGAACAGCTTATTGCTGAATGTGACCACCTTGCAGCACCTTTTTCAACAGGGTCTCTGAATGCCATGTGAACAATAATAATTCATACCCACACTGCCTGTGAGTTTGTAGCCTCCTTTCTTCCCTGTTCTATCCCATTGAATCTGTAGATACAGGTCAAGGAAAGTTACGTTAAAATGGTCTGAGTCTTGGTTGCACGATTGGCTTGTGTTACTGCTTCAGTCTAATGGCACTGCAATATGGGTAAAACCAGAAGAGACTGGAGAGATATAAATATTTTACTATGTACCAAAAAAAAGGAGGCAAATGTCATGGCAAGATGACTAAAAACTAGTTTATTGTTATTTCTTCTGAAGCAAGACTAGCTGAGAGCAAACTGGAGCTACTTTTGATCTGTAGTAATCTACATCAACAGATTAGAGTCCTAAGCATAAAGTAAGAGTTAAGCTTGCTAAAAAACCACGCTTTCTCCCTTCCATTTCTTACAGAGTGATTATTAAACAAGCAACTGAGTTTACTTTTTGTACCTTTCAAGAGATGTAAATATGGTTTGTTATACCTTCAGAGTTAACATGGCCACTGGATCCAGGAGCTATTGATTTTGTCCAAACACGTGATCCTCCTACCCAAGTGTACTGGTGGTTAGACCACCCACCACTGTCCTGGTTTGAAAATTACCACATTTTCAAGTATTAGTTGTGGTGCTTTTATGCTGAAAAAGAATTTTATTTTGAAGCTGGAAGCAGCTTTCCTAGCAGACCTCCTACACAAGTGTCTTGGACTCTAGAGGTGATTGGTGGACAGAGTCCATAAAGGCAAGGTACTTGCTGCTTCTTCACCTTCTTTCTTTGTCATCTTCTTCACCACCTTTGCCTTTCTTCTGCCTCTACTTCGATACATCTTGAGAGACAGAGAGCTCCTTTAGAGGAGAGCTCCCACCACCACCCCTGAATGAGAGGGGGGGTGAGCAATGGCTCTCAACCCCCTGACACCGAAGAGTGGAACACAAAAGAAGTCTAAGCATGGCTGCAACTGTGCTGCAGGGGTAGCCGCCACCCTCTTTCCCATGGGAGCTTGAATGCAGAGAGGCTGAAGGGACAAGCTGTTCTCCACACCTGCAAACTCCCTTCTGTGAACCTGCAGCCCTCCCCTTTCACTGAGGGCTCAAATGCAGAAAAGGAAAGCCAGCACCAGCTCACTCCTGTTCTTGACGGGGGCCGAAGTATAAGCCACATAGCCATGCTACAGCTTAATCGCCTTTGAAGATGCCAGACAGCATCTTAACCCTATAACTCCCTTGGTGCCTAACCACACAAGAGAAGAAAGAAAGGCTCTGCATAAGGCCTGTAGAAAGCCCTTGGATGAGCCCCTGAAAAGCGTATTAGCCATAACAGGAGTAGCCCAACGTGACCAACACTATGTTGGCTTTGTCTCCACTGGGCTAGCAAAGATCCTGTATACTCTGCCACTGAGAGATTAAGAGAAGCATCTACTAAGAGAGGGAAAGAGAGATCATAAGTATTACTCTCCTAAGCCTTTAGTAAACAGAGAGAGTGAGAAATTCTGTTGTATCCTCCACATTTGAAGCTGCTATAGCCTCAAAGAGGAGCCCCTGAGCCTACAGGAGCTAGAATTATGCCGGAGACATCACAGAGTGCTGATGTCTGCATGAGGATTGAGAAAAGGAACTTTTCCACAAGCACCAAATGTATATTTTGTGCTGTATTCATGCTACCCCCACTCCATCCCTCCACCCCCACTTTCTCTTCTGGAAAGTGGGGTGTGAGTGTGTGTGTGTGTGTGGTGGCTTTTGTGGTTATGAGAGCTGGTGTACACTCTCTTGCCCCAGAGCACTCACCTAAGGACAAAACCCAATGTGTTAGCTGTCTCCCATTTCTCTCAGGGTGTGTGTAAAGGCATTGTGATACAATTTTGGTTTTACCTTTTTGATTCTTTTACTTATTTGGGGATTTTTCCTTTTCTTATTGGTGATGGGCTCAATAAACTGTTGTCTTTTTAGCAAAGTTGCTTCACTGCCTCTTGAAATCTAGGTGAGAGCTGGTTGTTGTGTTAGAATTAGAAAAGTAACCCAAACCAATTTAGACCTTCTCCCTAAACCATTACAGCCACTAAAGAAGAATTTGATACTGAGAGGAGAGCACTGATGGTGTCATTCTTCCCCACAGGACCCCAGGATAAACATGAATTTGTTGCTCAAAGGAAATTTGTCCTTTTGTTTCCCACATACTAGACTGTTAGGCAAAAGAAATGGATCATCACTACTCAACAATCTTCTGAATCTAAGGTGAAATTTTATTTTGGCTAAACTGTTTGCTAAATGTGCAGTTTTATGATTAATTCTATCAATAGATGTATGAATGCATGATTATTTATATTTTTCAGAGAAGCCCTTTACGAGTGCTCACTGCATGTATTAAGTTCTAACTGAGGCAGCTGTGATTTCATTTTCTGGAGAGAAATAATTTTCTTACTATTCTTTAATCTCGCGTGTCTTTGGCATTATATCACATTTACTTGTTCTCATTTTTCCTGCTGAGTTTAATTATAATTTTCACCAGTGCTGAAGACCTTCACAACCCATTAGGACTTGTTTGGAGATGTAGACTGAAAATGAGAAGGTTACACTAGTGAAGGGCAGATATCAGCATCTGCAGCCTTTAGCTCTCAGTTGAGTCCAGCATACAAGAAATCTGTGGAGAACGTAGTTGAACCCCATCCACAAGAGCCAGCAAGCTGACCAAGGTTTTACTTTGGCTACTTTGGGGACATGATGAGCCACACTGGATCTAGAGAGTTATATGACAATTCTATTCTGCTGTGAAACGATTACATTTGGTCAATCCTTTTTTTGAAAGAGGAAAGTCAAACTGCTATGTCATATCACTTCAGTGGAGCATTTGTGGATAGGTAACTTCAGATCCAACCACTTTGTGACTTTTTCAGCTTAGCAGGAACAAGAAGAGAAAAATATTAAGCACTGAATAGAACCTCCATACCCTCTCACTGTTATCCAGCTATTCTGCCTGTAGTGTTGCCCAGATTATAATCTGAGCAGCAGTGTTGGTGTTCTGTAATTGTGTAACCAGGATTGTCCAGTGTGGTTCTTCAGGACTATCATCAGGAGCCATTCAGTTTTCCCTGAATCCATTGAAATTAAACTTTCATTTACATCCTTGTGTCTCTGTTGATTCTAAACTGCTTACACCCTCACTTTTTCTTGCATTTACAGCATCAATATGATACATTCCTGTCTTTCAGAATCAGAATGAATTGACATAGCTTTCAAAATTATGACATTCCTTTAACTCCATGGTAAGCCTCAGAGCGTACTTGCATGAGCATTGTCTGCCTTGGTGCTTTCTTTTACCATTGAGGTGACTGTAACACAACAGCACGAGAGACTTCTTTGTGATTTTTTGTGCCCACCGGTCGATGTTATGCAGCTCTGGTCACCTAGAGAGTGGTTCTTACTCTTGTGACTCCCTACTGCCAATGAATGGGTGTAGCAGTTGTAAAAAGTCATCAGTAAGCTCTTCTTATCCATTCCTCATGCTACTCCTTTATCATCAGGATGTTGTTGCCTACAATTTGTTTTTCAGTGGCAAACTGATTAAACTGTAACTTAGTTAAATTTCATAAACCACAAACTGGCTGCAAGCCTGGAAACGCTGAAACTTTTGCCTAATTGGAATCAATTGCCTCTCTATTTACACTGGATTACAATGTTATTGGCTCAATTCTAGTTTGTGGAAAATAAATTGTTGACGGTTTGGCTGAGCAGCTGTAACAATGAAAAACTGGATAAAGAGGATGTGAAGATAACAGGCACAGCTTGTTTAGCATTGCTAAAGCCACTGACATTATCATGGAGAAAAGGCTTCAATCCAAGAGAAGCTCATTTGGACAAGATGGAAATGAAGAACTGTAGAAGGTTACTGAACATAGCAGATTCAAATGATATCTTTATACTGTTATGTTAGCCCACTCCCTCTTCTCTTCTCTTCTCTTCTCTTCTCTTCTCTTCTCTTCTCTTCTCTTCTCTTCTCTTCTCTTCTCTTCTCTTCTCTTCTCTTCTCTTCTCTCTTCTCTTCTCTCTTCTCTTCTCTCTTCTCTTCTCTCTTCTCTTCTCT
>VZRI01003148.1:776407-788974 GCA_013397515.1 Upupa epops
TCTCCTCTCCTCTCCTCTCCTCTCCTCTCTTTTCTCTTCTGTTAGGTTTTCTGTGCTTTTCTTCTTTCTGAGATATTCCCTGATCTCTGTAAATGATGTAGAATTCCTAAATCCAACATTGGGCACAGCACTGAAATGAAGAAGAACATAAACATGGATATCCATTAATTTTCATGTGTATTAGGTTCAAGTGTGACCACATATACGCAGTGGTTCAATAACACAGTGATTAAGTAAAGAGCTTCATTGTGCTTTTTTAATCTGGCCAAGGTTCACAAGAGGTGGGGAAGGATTCCATTGAGTAGCTTTCCACCTTCTCTTTACACCTCATGCAAGAAAATAATATTTGGAGAAGTGGAATAGTAATAAAGCTGTGACCAACAAATCTGAGGTTTTAGTTCAAATAGTAATTTGGACTTTGGTTCCAAACTCTAATGAGTATGTTGCCATCTTCAAATTATCAGCTCCCAAGGAGCTGCAGG
Organism: Upupa epops; assembly: GCA_013397515.1. Classification (NCBI taxonomy): domain Eukaryota; kingdom Metazoa; phylum Chordata; class Aves; order Bucerotiformes; family Upupidae; genus Upupa; species Upupa epops. Next base: position 776,890 of record VZRI01003148.1, read on the forward strand.
AACAAGACTACACAATCAGATAAATTGCACATCTTTTTCTAACACCTTCTCACTAAACTGATTTAATTTACAATCATTGAAAAAACATTAATAACTTGTATTGAGGTGTCCTCTACGTGTTGTATCTAGTGCCTGTGTGATTTAACAGCTACGGGATAAGCCTCTAATGAGACATTGTCACACTAATGATTACTGCAAAGAGGAAAAAAACTCCACAATGTCATGAACCCTTTCCTCACTTGTCTCTCCTTCCTCCTTCCTTCCTCCCATCCCTCTCAGCCAACAAACATGTCCGGGAACCTATTAAACAATTATAATTATTTATATATATTTATCTATTGTAATTGTATACACATACATCCCCACTGCTGGAAAAAGCACTGCAATCTTAAAGCTGCAGAGAAATGCTAAAACATTCTGTGAACAGTTTCTTGCTATTTATTTAAGGAATTACTGCTTGAAACAACAGTGAGAACCGATTAACTCATTATGTACCTTTACGATTTCATCTACGCAGCTTGTGACAAAACCCCGAAACAGACTCTGGTCTATGAGATTCTGTGAGATTCTGTCACGTATTTCTAGTCTGTGGACTGGTGTCCAACTGTCCAGATTATCTATTGTGGGTAAGTCAGTCAGAATTTTGGATTGCCCAGTTCAGTAACTGGGCCTTAACCTGAGAGGAGTTTTTAACTGTCATTTATAGCTTTTCTCCAATTTCAGAAATAACAGTAAAAATGAAATATTTTCTTCCCTCTTTGAGCATAATGGCTTTTTTCTCTCAGAACTTATTCTGATTAATAGCTCCACCATATTTTACATTAATTCTTTGCATGTTTATATTCATCTTTTACATTTTTACATGTTATGCAACAGACCTGTTCATTACAGTGTGTGGGAGCTGAATCCTACAGTTTATTGGGCAGGAGCCCCAATGACTGTTTTCCACCTAGGTCTGTGTGCCTTATTGATTCTTGTCTTCAGGAAGGATGCTCTCCTGGAGAGCAGAGCAATTGCAAGTTTAGCAGTGAACAAATAAAGCCAAGAATTAACTGACACAGAGAAGAAAAATACAATAGAACTGCAAAGAATAAAATGCTTTCTGAGACTGGCACCTGCTAGCTTGCGGGATGAAAATGTAAGCAATGTTTCCACTCATATTTTTTTGTCTGCATAATGAAGACTGATGAAGTTCAAGTTCCTCTATTGCTCCCATCCAGTTTGATTCTTTCCTTATTCTTGTTTCCCCTCACTGTCCTTTTCTGTTACTTTTAGAAATTCCACAGAATCTCAATCTGCCACATGAGCCAAGAGCTAGAAGCTTTTGAGGTTGTCTGAGCCAAAACATGCTTTTCATTTAAGTCAGCTGAGTGAGAGACTGGGCTCTACAGCCCCAGTTTGTAGAACCCTAGAATCATACAGAATCACAGAATGCTTTGAGTTGAAAAGATCTCAAAGGCAATCTAGACCAACCCTGCTACAGGCAAAGACATCTTTAGATCAGGTTGCACAGAGCCCTGTCCAACCTGACTGTCTCCAGGGATGCGACATCTACCACCTCCCTGGACAATCCGGGCAGTGTTTCAGCACCCTCATCTGACAATATGTTTTCCTTACATGCAATCTAAATCTACTTTCTTTGAGCTAAAGCATGAACACCTTGTCCTCTTGTGCAAGGCCTTGCTAAACCGTCTGTCCCCATCTATCTTTAAGCCCCCTTTAAGTACTGAAAGGCCACAGGTCTCACCAGAGTAGATACCAGTGCACATAGTCAGCTCATGTTCAGTCTTTTACCCATCAGTTCCTCCAAGTCCTCCTCCATAGGGCTTCTCTCAGGGCCTCCATCCCCTGAGCTGTTTAACTTGACCCTGGATGTGAACACTGAGTATTGGGTGCTGGCTAAGGAAGTCAATTAAAGGGTACAAACAAGCAGTTCAATAGGCCTTTAACTTTTGGCCACTGACAGCTCACAGTCTGCATGTTGTGTTGTCCTTTGGTGCTCCTTATGCATTACAGAAGAGCAAAGATTTTCAGAATAGGGTACAGAGAGTGAGACTGACTCTTGCTATGGAATTTGAATCCTCTGATTTAAGTTGAAAGCACCCGATATGCCTGTGAAGAAGAAGACTACTCTATTGAGGTCTAGGAAATCCTGTTCACTCTGAAACCAATGTCTCCAGTTTTTTGATCGTGTGCTTGCTTTATCTAGAAGATATTTTTCAGTAAAAGATCTCCACAAAGCAGTAAAAATACAGTTCTGGTACACTGTATTTTCCAATGTTAAGAAAAATGTGACAGTCTGAGGACACTAGGGGTTTTGTAGCAAGAAGTTGGTCTGCTGCAGTTAGTTTGGTGGTGGGAATTTTTTCCTTTTTACTTTTTTTGAGTGCTCTTGTGTAACCATGCACCAAGCACAATAAAATTACTCCTATTCAATTGAATATTCGCTCTTGTCAAAGGTTAATAGAGTAGGTTCAAATTCAATCAGTGTAAGAGGCTTTAGCTTTGATGGGTTTCAAGGACAGTTTCAGCGTGTCAATGGAGAAGTATGAATCTCACTCTGGCCTTGAAGTAGCATTAGGAAGTTTTTGTTCAAATTTTTGTGCTTAATAAAGTTCTTTGCATTGAAAATGTCACATCTTGACATTTGTTCGTTTTCTTTTTGTGTCACCTACTTTTTCTCCTCTACAATGGGGAGAGTTCTTGGAACACCAGAAGATTTCAGCTAGGATTTCAAAATACGAGACCAAATTGCATCTGTCAAAACAAAAGCTTTGAGACCAGACTAAGCACATTGCAAGCTTGATAATGAGTATATGCTGCTCTGAAGAAGCGCTGTGAATTCTCTGAAGCTGTACAACTAGGTGTTTCATGTTTGCCACGGTTATGAGTCGTGGATAACAACAGGACATCTGACCATTGCATCACGCTGACACGTTTGTTAAGCTATTGTTTTATCAACTGTCCTCCACATCAGAGCCAATATGAACCCAGCATGATCATACAGAGCTGTGTGCAGTTATATGCCATATTTGCATTTGAATCCTGCATGGACTTCTTTTGAATCTTTAATAGACTAAATATCGTTTGTCTTTGTGTTTTCAGAGTGTGAAGATGAGAATTGTTTATTTGTCCAACCATCTATGGCTGAACTTCTTTCAAGATGTTTTGGCTGGATTAAGTCTATTATAAGTTAATTTACAGTGTTGAGTCACAGAGATTTCTTTTTAATAGAGATTGTAAAGCAGATTTAAAAAAAATTAGAGCAACTGGTGTTGAAATAGAAATGCATCAGAGCATAAATAATCTCCTTTTCTTGTGTAAGCTGAAAGATGGGAATTTTTCTGCATTAGTTTGGGTATGAAGATGTTTAGTTATGTGAAAACAACAAAACACGACACGACGTTGGTAATTGATTAAATCAATGCAGAGAAAGAGCATTGAAAAGTATAAAAGGAATAAAACTTCAAGTGCTCGAGTTCTGAAGCAAATGTAAGCACTCAGGAAAAGCTTGAATATCATGACAGACATTGCAGTGAAAATCCCTTGCATACTGTTCTTCTTTCATGTTTAAGTGCTCAGAAGAGGAAAATGCTAGAAGTGGTATTTGAAATATAAGTTCAGACTTAGGCCTTTAATCTTCTGTTTCCCAAGTTTCACCCCAGTTCCTCCCTTTATGGTGAAATGCTACTGCCTAAGGTTTTACCTGCCACTGGAAAGACCATCAACACCATGGCACACACAATGCAAAACAATCCGTTTTCTTATGCTGTTTGCCACTCCTGACACGTGTGTTTGTGTGGCTGAATCTCTCAGCAGAGTAGTCATTATGTGGCTCTAAATTCATTTCAGAGATCACTAATCTGATGATTTTTAGGAAGAGCATTTAGCTTCTCTGAATACACAGGGGTACAACTTTAAAACAATCTTGTAAATGATGCTCAGTGAAGACACCAGACACAACCACTGGAATTTATAGTGTGTGCAGAGGATGAGGAAGTTCTCAGCTTTGCCTGTGAACTCAAAATTTCTCAGAATTGTCTGTGCTAGCACTATTAACTTGGGATATTTTAAAGCTGGAACACTTTCTACCAGAATGAAGTCTTGCAGAACTGAAAATGGGATAATACAGAACCTCAGGCTTTTGTCTTTTTGGCTTTCTAACACTACAGTTGTATGGAAAATCAGGTACCTGAAAATAAATTTTAAAGCATTTACTGGGGTTCAGCGGGGAGATTCCCCTGCTATTGCAACAGGGCAGGATTTTTTTCGGTTTCTTCTTTCAGAGTAATCGTACAGAAAAGGTCAGAACTGATCAGAGCAGGTTCTTGTGGATATCACTGTTACTTTATTTTCCAAATTCCAAAAGATTGTAAGGGCAGTCTCATTTTCTTCTTTGTCACTATAGACTATGTTTATGATTTATTTTGCCAGTTAGCTGAAATATAAAATACAAGTATAGGAAGCATTGGCAAGCAACCTTAGAGAAGGGCATATGTGCCGAGAGGCTCAAAATCACTGGTAAATAGTGCTCTGCATGTCATCTGCTATATTTCTGTGCTTCAGACCATCACAAAAGTTTTTCCAGATGAATTCATATCTTTTCCTAACATAGAAATCAAGGATTTTAATATCCAATGAAAGATACCCTTCTGTAAAGCTTCTAAACCGGCATGTTGTTTATCAGATTCATTTATCTTCCTACATATTAGTTCATTTATCCTACCCTAGAACTTAAGGATGTGAGTTGCATCCTAAGACTTGATTATTGCTGGCTATTAAAAAAGCTAGGACACTTTTTATCAAAACTCAAAATGCCATACACAAATGTGTAAAAGCACTAGACTAGCGTGGATAAAATCTGAGTCAAGAAACATCAACGTTTTGATTAACTCAAGGAAAGCAAAACCAGATATTCAAGGAGGTGCGCTGTTGTTTTTCATACCACAACCAACTACATCCCAGGCCCATCAGAGGACAAGGATAAATTATAGAAAATGAACCACCATAAGTAATAAACCGATTCCAGAAACAAGGAATCTAAACCCAGCAAGGGACAAAAGATCTGTTTATTAGAGACTCACTGACCGAAAAAGGCAGATAAAACCCTTTTGTCTGGTGCAGATGCACTTCCCAAGCACTGTCAGTGAACAACAGGCAACATGCTAATCACAAGCAAGAGGTGTTTGCATTATTAGACTGATAAAGCATGACCGTGGTCACCACAAGCTTTGAAGGCACAGCTCTTCAATTATTGCACTAATTGTTTGTTCTGTTTGTGTCTCAGGCTAAGAGGAAAGAGTCAGTGAAGCACAAATGAGACACACGGAATTGGTACCCCAGTGACAGTTGAGTTTCAGCATCTCATTATTCGTTATTTGCTTTGTTGTGCATATGTGACTTTAAGTTGAATGTACTCATGTATATCCCAGAGGCACACTGTGCAACACTTGTGAAATCATTAGGCACATTGTTCTGCAACTCCAGGCATGAAAACTGCTTCTCAAAGTTGTGCTAGCTTCTTTCTTTGCTTTTGTTTCCAACCCAAACGAGAAATGCCACAGCCACTCACTTCAGAGTGCAGATATCTCTACTTCAATGTCATGTCCAGGTGTTAGCAAGCACATCTCTAGGAGGAAGATGCCTCCATCTGAACAAGTGTGCCCTTTGACACATCCAAGGAAACAGATTAATTTTTTTAAGCCTTAAGTCTTTCATCCCTGTATTTCTCTCTGAAAAGGACCCAGCTGCAAGATTTTAACGGTAGTATTATCCAACTAACAAAACAATGACCTAGGAAAGTTCAAAATGGACTTCCTTGATCAAAAGAAACTTCCTTGATCATGACCACTCATCATAAAGAACTAACCAACCAAGCCTGTAGACATGAAATTTAGCAGTCATCTAATACATTCATTCTAAGGTTATTTGTTTTATCCTTTGGAATATATTGTGTTATGTACATTATGTTATGTACTAAATATACAGCAAAGCAGTAATAGTGCTCTGGTAGCAGACATATCTGCTAAGCTATCTCATAACCACAGAACCATGGTCCCTCACTAGCAGCACATTGTCCTGCCTTGTAGCTTGTATCTACAGGGTGTATTAAAAAAACTCACCCCTACAGGGTTTATTTCCTTTGAAAATAGTGGGTCAAATAGATTAGGAGTAGTATATCAGAAGAAAGGATGCACACCTAACTCAGAGATGTGGTGTCAATGTTATGTGATAAAAAGACCAAAGAATTTATGGCAACTCATGTGAGAAAGACCCTCCTCACTTTTTACAAAATCCCAGAGGTTCAGGTTCTTTTTGCCTACTTTTATGAGATGAATGAATGTCTTATTTGGAAGAGTGGGTAGGGATACCTTTGTATGTAGAAAATTGTCCTGTCCCTGCTTGAAGAACATCTGAAAAATACAATTCTATCATATTCAAAATATATTGAGGCTCACAAGTCTGAAGAAAATATGTACTTGCCTCTAAGTTCCTGTTGTTTCCTTGCAGAAATGTCACCCTAACAGATCTGTAATTGAAAGAAAAGAGAGTGTTGCAAACTTGCGAAGCTGTTGCTTCCATTTCGTTTCCATTTCATATTTGTCACTACAACAAAGGTGCAATAGTTTGAATCTTTTAAATGTTGTCCAATGTCTCTAATTGAATACTCACCGCTCAACTGCAACTGTATTTTTATTTATAATTTCCTTTAAAATCCTCCAAGCAATGCGGGCACAGTGGTGAAGTTAAATAGCAGACTATTGCATTCAGTACTAGCCTCATATCAGATAAAACGGTTTGATAATGTCAGATGTATTACACATATGACTCTAACGTTCAGAAAGAACTCACATTCTGAAGAGCTATCAGAATTAGTTGATATCTTTATGACAGTAAGTTAAGCTTTTTTGACAATCTACTTACATTTCAATATTGAACTGGAAAACAATCCTACAGTTATCTGAATAGAACCCTATTACTCTTTGCTATTCTAAAGTATCTTCAAAAGTGACCTCCTTATACAAATGAAATCTGTGTGAAACGTGAATCTTTTCACTAATCAGATTTATTTCTACTTCCTCTCATTTGAGTTACACACTCATGAATATTAGGCAGTTATTTCTTATGTCCCATATGTTCTTTGAGACAAGAGGTAGATTTTTTTAAATGCACAGAACTAATTGTCATGGTTCAAAGTGATGTTGAAGGACCAGTCATACTGATTCAGATCAAAGCTTCATCTCATCATCTTTACCTGCTTCTGCCTGGACCTGCAGAGCAGCTGAGGCTTCAGTCAGAGCCTTCTTGGAGCTGCTGTCCAGGTCAGACTGATTAACCTCAATCACTTATCAACAGCTCTGACCAATCAACATGGACAGTTAGGAAAAAAACACTGAGCAGGTGGGCTGCTCCTCCAGGAGTAGGGTACGAATCTGTACACCCAAGGTTATGTGTTGTGTGCTAGGCTCAGTGGTCTGAATGGGAAGAAAGGAGTGTCTCTAAATGGCTGTCTGTGGAAATATAACAGGGCAGACATGTCTCCTTACAGTTCCCTTCCCACACTTTCCCAGGCTGGAAATCCTCTCAGCTTAGGGGATTTCCTGAGCACTGTGCAGTTTGTCAATATGGTGCCGTTTACCATTTGCAGAAGTGTGAACTTACTGATAACAGAAAGTTTATAGAGATGTCTGACACAGTAACTGGATCAAAGAACCCTGCAAAATACAGAGCAAAGCAGAAGAGGAAACTCCTGTAGGTTTGGATTAACTTAAAAAAATGCCTTAAATAATCCTTGAATGTGGTAGCATGCAATGTAATTTAGACTCATACCAGGAAAGTTCACATGTTCAACTATTGTTCATCTATACCAGAATATTAGTAATCCATGGCATAATTGATCAGCATCAATTTAAAGCCATTTTGCTTCCAGTACCTTTAGATTTGAAAAAATCTTAAGCATACAAGAGTAATATGGGATGTCCAGGTGATACTGTTAATTAGTCCCATGCAATTCCACGTTTTAATTTTTTCACGAAGTTGGCCAATCAGTGATCCCAGGTGAGGTTTGAAAGACCAACATTTAGAGAAGCTGGTTTTGTTCATCTTTTAAACATCATTTTCTGAAAACCTAGCTCTTCACAGTTCTGCTGGATGTAAAACATATGTGACTTTCACCAGCCAGATATAAATCCACCATCCTGTGGCTAAACCTGTGAAAAATCTCAGCTGGTACAAACTCAGCAGAAAGAAGTTCCTGAAGTTTGCCTGCACAGGAAGAGAACAGTTCTATTTGCTTTCGAAATGGACAATTTCACGACACTCCTGAAGATAAACAAAGTGATGTCAGGAGATGAAAAACTGCCTAAATAAACCCAGGAAAGATCTTGGGGTTTTGCTGGTAAACAGGAAGCTGCCTTTATGCAGCTTTCATACAAAATTACTGTTCTCCCTTGTTTACTTTTAAGCACATAATCAATGCACCTTGGTACGCTAGGTCAGACATGACAGACTAGTCACGCATCGTAGCCAAAATTCTCAGCGGTGTTTGGCTCTGAGGTGCTTGTCTCCAGCAGCTAAAAGAGTGATTTCTGAGTTTTGACTGTGACAGCTTTTTTTCACTATACAAACAGACACAAAGGAACCCAAGTTTCCTAGTAGGATTGAGAAATAATTGTGCAGAGAAAGACAAATAAGCTGTTCCTCATGTTCCAAGTGAGAAAGAAACCACAGTGACAAGGGGCGATAGGGAAGAAAATAAAACTGGTGCAAGATTAAAAAAAACCCAACAATGAAAAGCAAGAAGAGTCTCTGATACTGTGCCTATGAAACAGCTATCCCCAGGATCACGACCTCTGCATAAAATAGCCGCTAAGTTGCCTGAAAATGATTTCCAACTGAAAACAGGCAAGTGCTTTCATTTGGAGCAGATCCCTAACAGCATACCTGGGCACCCCATCCTGAGTGAACGTTGCGGCTACCATTACTTCCCACATAGCATTTTGCTGAAGAGTTGTTACTGAAACATTTCAACGACATTTTATTGTTCCCCTCTAGTGTGTGATACAATGAAAACACAAAAGTGGAGAAGAGGAGAACCAACCAAGCCTGTATTTAATTTCTTTTACTGTTTAATACCCTATGCTATTTTGCTTAGTCTATTCTCTCCATTGTTTTATACAACTAGTTGACTTCTAATTGTCCATCCAGCAAGATGAAATAAAAGATTATGTTTCAGAGCTTTATAAACAAATATTTGGGGTTTGTTTGCAAAAGCAATTTCAGAAAAAACACATAGAACCTGAAACCCACTAGTGGTTGAAGGGCTGAATGGTTCGAAGGGGCCACTGGAGATGTTGTCCAGCCTCCTCCATTCAAACACAAGTCTGGAATAAGTATATGCTGCTCTCTCTTTGTAAAGGTGTTCAAACGCATTTCGCTAACTACTTGTCAGTACTCTAAATTGCTAGATTTGACTTACGGGTTCTACCAGTGGCTTTTGTGGGCTGGGTGATCTTTTAATCACTCTGATTGGGGTGTTGGATACAATTGATTAAGGAATGAATCCTGGTACATTCCTAGTATGTCAAGTGTCTTCATTTAAATTCTCTTTCTCAAACTCTTAAATAATTAAGTAGTACCTGCAAGGAAAAGCAAATAGGTCATCATGAGCAACTGAGGCAAATGTGTAGGACATAGTGGGCAGAATGTATTGATGAAGATACAGAAACCCTCATGAAGGGTCTGAAAAGTGAAAAGAAAATTCTTTGCTCATGTTTCGAGTTTAAATCTTGTGTCTCACTTGCTTCCTCTGAACTTGACCACTCAATTTGAATCAAATTTGGTGAATAATGTCATTGCCTGGGTTGTGTTTGGAGTAGAAACAATTTTTACTGAGAAGATGTGTTCTTCTGTAATGAGTAAGTATATTCATGTATTTTTCTAATGAAGTACTACAGTTCACATCACAATTTATTATTATTTCCCACCTGCATTATTTTTGGTTGATCCTAGAGGATGAATTTAAGTGTATAGAGCTAAGCTAAAGGAAAGCCTCTGCTATAGCTTTCCTAGGCCTGAGTAGATTTGCAGTTTCAGAAGCTATCCTTCAAGAACAATATCACTCAGAGTGATAAAATTAATAGTACAGATAAAACAATAGAAAATTGAGATCACTCTTGGTCCTGGTTAAGTTCTGGGAATCTGCAACACTAGACGCAGAATTCCTTTAAGCACATTTTATATATCTGTAGTAAATACCACGTTGGGACAGTTGTCTGACACTTCTGTTTTCACCCTTGGCCATAGGCAGCCCATACAGAAGTATAGTTGTGGGGAGGGTGAGAACTAGAAGTTTCTTGAACATATCTATTTGGTTACTTGGAGGTCTATAGCTCAGGCTATAACTGATGTGAATTCTGATCAGCTGCTCTTTTGCAAACACTTTACTTGCCTGTTTTGTTGTCCCTTCTTCAGTCCATACGATAGTTTGAATTCCATCTCTGCAGAGCACACATTTCTGTTGTTTACCACAACAGAAAGCTGCCTTTACTCTGCCAATAGGGCAACCCCATTTGTTCTTTTAACTTATTTCTGCAACAACAGAAATGGAAGAATGTAAGTAAACTGGCAAAATAAGTTCTGATAGTCTAGGATGCAGCCTATGAGACTGCGGTCTTCAGTGTTTGTGTTAGCTTTACAAGAATTAGGAAGCTATTATAAATCAGTCTTAAGGTTTATTAGAAACTAAGGCACAGTATCCGTGGGTCATCATATGGGCACAACTTCACAGAGAACACAAGCGTTTCAGTAAATAGACTGACTTCCACAAACTGTAAATCATCTGCGAGCCACTACTGTTCTACTAATTACAGTAAGAAGCTGTGCTCATTAGCTGTTCTCATCTGGTTCACTGCACGAGCTAAATAGTCCGTAAATGAGCCAGCAATTATTGCTGCATTACTGCTACCAGCTCTGTTCATATCAAAATATCTTCACCAAATGTTGTGCTTCTTACTATTATCATGTTAGGAATTTCACAATATCATGTTGAAGCAGTTAATTGGAGATTGTTCTTGGATGATAGAGGAGCTTCTAAAACTTCTATGAATGACTGGCTGTCATAAGTATCTTCAGCCCATTTATAACAACCTCTTAAACCAGACAACTCCATGAATACATAAATATTGTACTTAATGGACTAAGAAAGAAAATGCAAACCTTGCTATTTATCCTTCATTCTCCTTCTAACAGTAACATTCAGTTAGTAATCACAGACAGTAGACAGTGCCATGTAAGAGTTGTTAGCAGTACATATGCTGCATCAGTAAAAGAGGGAATATGAACTTACTCTGGTACTCCTACTGGTACCTTCTACGGCTAGAGTTTTAAGGCAGTGGCCTGTGTGCCAAATACAGCCTGTGTGTGCAATCCAAATGCCCTGCAGAGGGGCACTCAGACAGGAAATTGTGCTTTAGATTCAGAGGGATAGCCACGCTCCATCATCTGCTCAGCCACTCTCCACCATTTTTTCTAAGTCACGTGGATCAGGAGAGGTGCCTAGGGAGTGGAGGACAGCAAATGTCACTCCAATCTTCAAAAAGGGTAAGAAGGATGACCCAGGTAACTATAGACCCGTCAGCCTCACCTCCATCCCAGGAAAGGTGGTGGAACAATTTGTCCTGGACACTGTCTCTAGGCACATCAGGGTTAAGAGGGTCATTAGGGACAGTCAGTATGCCTTTACCAAGGGGAAGTCATGCTTGACCAACCTGATAGCCTTTTATGAGGGCATAACCAGGTGGACAGATGATGGCAGAGCAGTGGATGTGGTCTATCTTGACTTCAGAAAGGCATTTGACACAGTCTCACAAAGCATCCTTGAGGCCAAACTGAGGCAGTGTGGACTGGATGATTGGGTAGTGAGGTGGATCGTGAACTGACTGCAGGATAGAAACCAGAGAGTAGTGGTTAATAGGACAGAGTCTAGTTGGAGGCCTGTATCTAGTAGACTCCCCCAAGGATCAGTACTGGGACCAGTCCTCTTCAATCTATTCATTAATGACTTGGATGAGGGATTAGGGCGCAC
>VZRI01003148.1:789468-810209 GCA_013397515.1 Upupa epops
GCTGAGGGAGCTGGGTCTCTTGAGCTTGGAAAAAAGGAGACTGAAGGGTGACCTCATGATTGTTTATAAATATGGAAAGGGTGGGTGTCAGGAGGAAGGGGCCAAACTCTTCTCAGTGTCATCCAATGATAGGACAAGGGGCAAGGGATGTAAGCTGGAGCATAGGGTTCCACATAAATGTGAGAAAAAACTTCTTCATGGTGAGGGTGACAGAGCACTGGAACAGGCTGCCCAGGGGAGTTGTGGTATCTCCTTCTCTGGAGATGTTTAAAACCTGCATGGACGTGTTCCTGTGCAACTTCGTCTAGGTGGCAGGGGGATTTGGTTAGATGACCTTTCAAATTTCCTTTCAATCCCTAATTTTCTGTGACTCTGTGATATAATACAATAAAATTATGTGCTATACATATTGTGAAGTTACAGAGTCCCAGGAAATACAGAATAGGTGGAAATTGTTCCCTTGGAGAGCATTCAAGGGCATTTTGCACCAAGTATTGGTTATATTGGTTATATAATGCCCAAACCCTCTGGTCTTATTCCCGTTAAAATCCAGCAAGACTTACAGGCTGGAGATCAGGAGTTGCCATCATTTCTTTCTGTGGTGATCATAACTGTCCACATTTTGTTCCTGGCAGTTTCAGTAGTACTGTTTTAAATCAGGATCTGTCAGAAAATCAAACTTTTATATTTCATTTGGCAGTAGAATGAAAGCAAACCCCTCCAGAAATAGCATGAAAAATGTAATGTGAGAGGAAGAGGTGGAATGCAAAGGAAGCAGAAGCCCAGAATTTAGGACACCTGTCTGGATACAGGAGTCGTTATGGAAAATTGTATACTCATCTCTCCTGAATAAGTTATGTGTTTATGAAAACATGTCCATTATATTGCAGATTACAATTTCAAATTTCAAGTTGTTTTCAATGAAGCACACTTTTCTGATGATAAACACGCTGTCAAAATACTCTGAAACAACTCTGGTTAGAACTGCTTCATAGGTGCTTGTCCTGGGTTTGTTAGACACAGTTATCCCTAATGTGGTGGGTTGACCCTGAGAGGGTGCCAGGTACCCAGCAAAGCTGCTCTGTCACTCCCTTCCTCAACTAGACGGGGGAAAGAAAATATACAAAGGTGTCCTGGGTTGAGATAAGGACAGGGAGATCATTCACCAATTGCTGTCATGGGCAAAACAGACTCAACTTGGGAAAATCAATTTATTACCAATCAAATAAGAGAAATACATCTGAATCTTAAACTCCCTTCCCTCCATCTCTGCTTTCTTTGTGGATTCAACTTCACTTCCAATTTCTCTACCTCTTCCCCTCTAATGGTAGGGGGACAGGGCGTGAGGCTTGTCCATCACACATTGTCGCTTCTTCCTCCTCAGGGAGAAGACTCCTTCCCTGCCCCAGCATGGGGTCCTTCCCACAGGAGACAGACCTCCATGAATTTCTCCTTCCCGCAGGCTAACTTCTTCATGAAGTGCTCCAGTGTGGGTCCCTTCCCTGGGATGCAGCCCTTCAGGAACAGACAGCTGGGGCAGGGGTGCCCCATGAGTCCACAGATCCTCCCAGAGACCTGTTCCAGCATGAGCTTCCTGCAGAGTCCTTCATCCACCGTTTTTATAGAGAAGAATCGAGTGGGAATGGTTCTTCCTCGTGTTGTCACTGTTCCATGCAACAACAAACAAATCAGGGGAAAAAGGGTACAAAACCAGGGTTGCAGTAAAGCAAAAGGTCATGCACTGATGTTGCATGTTGATTCTGGAGAACTATTAGCTGTGCAGTGACAGGCACACTCAACAGTACCTTCATGATTTATTTGCCAGTCACTCTGCAATTATTCCAGGTGCTGCTGGGGAAATGACTCTTAAGTTTTATAGAAGTAATCAGCATATAAATGTTGGCAGGATAAAACCTCCAGCGTAGGCTTCAGGTGCAGCACTCAATGCAGATGGAAACACTTCAGTCAGTTCTTAAAATGGGTGGTTGTATCTTGGCTGTAAAAAAATTGTTTTGGTGTAACCTTGTTTTTTGTATATAGTCTTAGCTGAAAAAGAGAAAGTAGAGCCTATGAAACTTTTAGTATTCAGAAATAAAGACTTGAGTTTTTCCTAAGCAACATAAAGAGCAAATAAGTAATCAGAACAAAGGGCGCTGGAGTTCAGGGGTGTGTGTATCGGTTTGGGTTTTATTTAAAGGCTATTTCTACTTCTTTTGCTTAAGTGAAATACCCAATGATGCCAATGTGCCTCAGCTCATGGGAAAACAGAGAGCACACTATTCTTTCAAGTCATTGTGTTTCTGAAAGGTTCTAATTCTCTTCCAGAAGAGTTTGATTTCACTTTAAATTACAATACATAGAATATAGAATAATGGAATAGAATCATAGAATCATTAGGGATCGGAAGGGACCTCGAAAGATCATCTAGTCCAGTCCCCCTGCCGCAGCAGGATCACCCAGACCAAGTCACACAGGAACACATCCAGGTGGGTCTGGAACGTCTTCATATAAGGAGACTCCACAACCCCCCTGGGCAGCCTGTTCCAATGCTCTGTTACCCTCACTGTGAAGAAGTTCCTTCTGATATGTATATGGAACCTCCTCTGTTCCAGCTTGCACCCATTGCCCCTTGTCCTATTACCAGATGACATTGAGAAAAGTCTGGCTCCATCTCCTGACACCCACCCCTCACATATTTATAGACATTAATGAGGTCACCCCTCAGCCTCCTCTTCTCCAAGCTCAAGAGACCCAGGTCCCTCAGCCTTTCCTCATAAGGGAGCTGTTCTACTTCCTTCATCATCTTTGTTGCTCTATGCTGGACACCCTCCAAAAATAGCTACTGCTCAAAGCTTCTTCTGTGGCATGAAACTAGCATCCTAAAGCATAGGAGCATAAAAACCCACCCAATCATAGGACACATTTACCTGCAGTCTTGTGTCCCTCAGAGATATTCCTTTAGTATTCATCTCTGGGGTTTTTTCAATCTGAGGAGAACTGTTTGAGCTGTTGTTGCAGCTCATGCAAGTTGTTAGGTAAGTGTTTACTTGTAAAAAGCAAGATGGTGTGCAAATTTCCAAAGAAGTGCACCAAATTTATTGGTGCACAATTAATTTGTGTGCTGAAGGGTGCTCACAATTCAACATCACAGCACTGAAGCTGTTGACCAGTAGTCAGTTTTCCACATGACAACTGTCCTTGCTAACTAGACTTCAGATGGGAGCCTAAAAGAAGGTGACTGCAATTTAATAAGAGATGCCTTGAATGTGAAGACCAAAGGAAGGCTGAAGACCTCTTTAAAGTGAATAAACAGGAAACCAAAATGAACATCAGGATAAACAAAAACCAGCAGGAACTCCAAAATACACAGCCCAAAGGACAGTGGATTTTGCCACTGTAAGTGGGAATAGTAGCATCCTGTCAGGTACTAAGATCAGCATATTCTGATTTTTTCATAGTGCTTATAAACCAGCGTCTAATTCTGAAACATAATTAAAGTTGGAGAGCACAGATATGGAGCTGTTTTTCATAAATGCTTGACATTTTGTAGTGTATAGCTTCTCTCATCAGCACTGCTTTCCTCAAAATGTTTGCAAGCTGTACAGGAGCAGAAACACTGAAATGTACCAACATCTAAGTGGCAGGAGCCAACGAACTTAGGGAGCAACAACATGGGTATTAAGAAACTCTAAGCACAAAGTACAAGCAACTTGGCAAATACCCATCAAAAATAAGAGGAAAATTCTGGAAAGAATGCAAAAGGCACAGAGGAAGATCAATTTAATTCAGACTTCTTGCAAAATTTTATGTGCTCCTGCAACTTCTCCCAAGGAATAACCCTGTCTGAAAAGACACTTCCTGTTCAATCTCATCACTTGTTAAAAGGATGGGCAGGTCTGTCATGGGTTCAGGAAAGGCAGGTCCTGCTTGACAAAGTTGATCCCCTTCTATGACAAAGAGACCCAGGGAAAGGCTGTGGGTGTTGTCTTAATTGACTTCAATAAAGCCCCTGACAGCTTCCCATGGCATTCCTGTGGAGAAACTGGCTGCCCATGGTTTGCACAGGCAACTCTGCTGGGTTAAACAGTCTGCATAGCCAGGATTGGGACCACTCATGTTTAATATCTTTACTGATAACTTGGACTAGGGAAATCAAGCACAGTCAGCATATTGAAGATGACACCTAGTTGGGCAGGTGTGTTGATCTGCTTGAGGGTAGAGGCTCTACAGAGATATTTAGACATGTTGGATCAATACGTTGAGACCAATTGTATGAGCTGGATCCTGCTCTTGGCTCACAACAACCCAATGCAATGCTACAGGGCTTGGGAGAGAGTGGGTGGAAAGCTGCTCAACAGAAACGTAAATGATTCTGTGATTCTATGGTTCTGTGACCCAGCTCGGATCATGTCTTATTCTGAGCTTTAGTGCACTGGATGTGTCTTCTGGATGCTACTTCTGCTGTTATGTTTTAAAACTAGTTGCCTTTGTGTAGAAATTATTGATAAATTGTCACCATTTCTGTGGCTGTAAAACTACAAAGCAGAAGGAAAGAACAGCTTTGGGTTTAGAAGTATTTAGTAGAGTATGGATATTGCTACTGATTTCTTTAGGTTAGAGTATTGTTTCTGAAGTAATCTCAAGTGGAAGGGAAAAATGTGAAGCCATATGTATGGAAGTGCAGGTATTCTGCTTTCTATAGGTGTTTGGAGAAACCCTTGGAAAAAAACCAAAGCAAACTAAACAAGTAATTTATTAAATGACTTCATCATACAGGCCCATATACTGCCTGTTTTGATGTCTGTCTTGGGTAATCCTATTTACACTGGAGAAAAATCCCTGCTGCTAATCTGATAATGATGTTAAAAGTGGAATAGTTTGAGCTGTGATTTCCCTTGATGTATGTAACAACATAAGGATTCAATAAGTTGTATCACCAATGCTGTGTTTCAAATTTTAGAGAAATTAATACTTTCTCATCTGCCTCACTGATCTGTCAACGAGAGTCTTCTCCACGGTTGTGTTGTATTTCCCATACATCATAGAAAATGCTAACAGCTCAACATTTTGGGTATTCTGTGCAGAGTTACAGGCGACGTTCCATCAGGTACTGAAAGCCTGAAATAGGGTAAAAATTCTTATTCCCTGAGTGCAGAAAAAAGATCCAAATGTGACAAATAAGAGAAGCATCCAGTTAATTATCAAGGCAGCAAACCCACCTATAATGAAGCTTTTCTTTCATCAGAATTTTGCAACTGCAGTACCAAATGTGAGAGGAAGCTTTAATTAAGTCAGCACAGTGCTGTTGTGTAGAAGCAACAAGAACTATTTCTGTCTGTTGATGTGTCTGAAGTGCTACAAATATTTTCTTAACATCTTTACACAATGCTGTTCAAGCATCTTAGGTGTGTCAGTAGGGTAGTGTCTGAAGTAAATTTGCATACACTTTTCCTCTCCTCTTGTGTTTCTAAAACTATTATTAGGCCTATGAACACAGGATACCATAAAGAGCATAAATTTAGTGGATTATCAGACAACACTCAATGAGACATGACAGAATGTGGACATCCTGGAACTATTTTTTGCTCTGCCCACTGATGGTTTTGCATTACTGCTGCTTAAAAGTTTTTCCTCAGAGCTAGTTTTCCCACACATTTTATTCCCAGGAACAAAAGGATCTTAATTTCTCATGTAATCTGTTTTATAATAGAAAAAAATATTCTGTTTTATTTACTTCCTGACAGGTCTGATCATGTTTTGCGTGGTTCATTTTTGTTAAGATTTACATTACCGAGCTTTCTGAGAAGGTTTTGTTAGAACAACATACTCAACATAAATAACATCGGGAAGCGAGAATAGGTGATGTGCTGCTTAAATCAATACAGCGTGCAGGATCTGTTTATCAAAAACCTGAATGCCCAGATTTATTGACTGAAACTCAAACAATGTAATAGACTCCTGCCTCTCTCTTTTTCTCAGGTGGGCAGAAATCAATCCACAACAATAGAAAGGAGAGCTTATGTCCTTTGTCAGAGCATATGTATTAGCTTTGGGAATTTCTCCTCTCTTCTTAGGTGATGTGGAATACTCGGGCTCCGCTGGCAGAGATGCTGCACCTGCATTGCAAAAACTAGAGCATACAGCCCTCAGGTATTCCTTCCACAAACAATATCACCTGCCAGGCCTCTGATACCAAGTATTATTAAACTGAGTAGCTGCTAGAGGGTATATTTAGAGAGCAAGCACAAATCTACATAAAGTTTTTCTTGTGTGATTAAACACTTTGTTCGTCAGTGTGCTCTGTACCTTTTTGTCAGTATTTAAAGAGGCCTCCATGCTTTCTACTAAGAAGGGATAGGTATGCTCTTAAATTCTTGAATTACCTTTAAAATTCTTCCCTGTTATTAGGCTGTTTTGATATCTGAGGAGAGAAATAAAATTTTATGTCACAGCAACTTGCATTACTTACAAATTCTAACATTGCTAATTAGAACCTGTCTAAAGTAGGGGAAAAATTCTGGCATACCCATACAGAGCAGTAATGTAGTCACTTTCTCATGGATTTAAACCCTTGGTTATGGTAATTACATGTTGGACAAGTCTCCCAGGGAACATTGTTCACACTGTTTTTAACTGGACTTACCCTTGGAGGCACTTGTGCTTGTCAAGCTGGAGGGAATTCAACAGATTCCAGAGTTATCTCTGATTTTAGCCTCTCTAACACAGTGCTAAAAAGCAGACATTATATTTAACATTAATTTTTATAATACTGCAAGGTGCCAGTTTAAGGTAAATGGCACACAAAATGTAAGCCCTGTGTATGTGCCTAGCTGTTAAGAAATGTGAAATAATTGGGTATATAAGCAAAGGAAACCATTGTAGTTTTTCTCTCCAGCTTCCTAAAGCCTCTCTGCCCTTTAATTCAAGGCCTTTCAACTCTAGTTCCATTGATCCACTCCCACTTTTGTTTTTTGCTTCTATAATGAAGTAACACAGAGCCACCCACGATATCGTGACTGCAAAATCCAGAGAAGAAGCCAAGTGTCTGATACCTGTGATCTGTTCAGCAGTACTGCCTGCAGCAACCAGCCTTGCATATTCATAGATGCAAGAAGATTTTGCTTCTGTCTGCAGCATGCAATGATTCCTTTACCCGTAAATTTACAATCATAAATGCTAGTGATAAAAAGGACAAGAATTACATAAATACCATAAGTATTCTCTAGTCACATGTGGTTGTAGTCTTTGTTTTCTTTCTTAGAAGTAATGAACAGTTCACCAAACTGTAGTGTTAAACTAATACTGTAGTGTTAAGGATGACTAAAAGACAACTGCTGCCTTTAATTCTGATGTATTGAGAAACAGCAAAAAATGATGAATTAACACTGACAGCCCAATACCTCCCACATTCATAGATCATAGAATTGTTTAAGTTGGAAAAGGCTTTCAAGATCATCGACTCCAACCATTAACCTGTCTTCCCCAAAGCTTCCCTGTTCCTAAACTCCAGATCTACACAGCTTTGAAACACATCCAGGGATGGTGATTCAACCCCCCTGGTCAGCCTGTTCCAAGGCCTGATGAGCCTTCCAATAAAAAATTTTTCCCTAAAGTTCCTGGCACAACTTGAGGCAGATTTTTCTTGCCCTATTACTTATTAGTCATGAAAAGAGACCACCCCTCACTTCTCTATAGCCTCCTTTCAAGTAGTTGTAGACACCAATAAGGTCTCTGCTCAGGTTCCTTTTCTTCAGATTAAACAGCCCCAGCCTCCTTGGCTGCTCTTAGTCAAGCTTGTTCTCCAGACCCTTCACCAGCATTGTTGCCCTTGTTTGGACACATTGCATCACGTCACTGTATGTATTGAGGTGCCCAAAAGAGAACAGTGCTCTAGATGTGGCCTCACCAGTGCCAAGTACATAGAGACATGAACTTCCCTACCACTTCTGGCTACAGTATTTCTTATACAACCCAGGATGCCATTGGCCTTCTTGGCCACCTGAGTAGACTTCTGGTTCCTATTTAGCTGATCATCAACCAGTGCTCTCAGGCTTCCTTCTGTCAAACAGCCTTCTAGATATTCTCTCCCAAGCCCATAGCACTGGGATGTTTTCTTCATGTATGTACATGCCCTGAAGAATTACTGCTTGCTTTTATTCCAGCCTTGGTTTTGGGCACTTGAGTATGTAAGTAGATCTCAAATATTCTCAAGCTATTCATAGGGAAAGTGTATTCAATTTTTCTCTCAGTCTCATCCAACTCTGCTGGCTTCTGTTTGGTTCCTCTGTGAAGCACTTGCAGTTGTTTATCCCTTGTGCAGCCCTTTCCCACACATACACAATTCCAACAGATAAACCATAGCTTGAGGAAAGAATATAACAGAAATAATTGTGTGAAAGTGAAAAAACCATCCAATTTTGACTGTTTCATGGAAATGCTATGGAAGAAATACTATATTTGTAATAAAAGTCACAATGATACCCAACTAATAACTTCTAGGAGAACTTTACAAAACTTTTATCATATTTGCAGACCACTGAGGCAAACTGAATGTCCAGCTTGGGACCTTGATCGTGCAAAGCTCTCAATCTATTTATTTCTGATTAAACTAATTTTGAAGAGTGACTTCACTGTAGAGCAAAAAGATATTTCTACCACTGGCTATCTAAATGCCTGCCAATATCTCTATTTAATGCAGTCTTCCTTAGCATCCTCCTGGAAAAGCTGGCAGTGCATGACTTGGATGGGTGCACCCTCCACTGGATTAAAAACTGGCTGGATGACTGGGCACAGAGAGTGGTTGTGAATGGTAGTGCCTTCAGTTTGTGTCCAGTGACCAGCGCTGGCCCCCCGGGATCAGTGCTGGGCCCACTCCTATTCAACATCTTTATCGATGACCTGGATGGGGGGATTGAATCTACCCTTAGTAAATTTGCAGATGACAGAAGTTGGGGGGAGGGAGTGTCGATCTGCTGACAGGAAGGAAGATGCTGCAGAGAGATCTGGACAGGTTGGATCAACGGGCAGAGGCCAATGGAATGATATTTAATAAGGCAAACTTCTACATTTTGGCCACAGTAATCCCCAGCAGAGCTACAGACTGAGGGATGAGTGGCTGAAGAGTGGTCTGGCAGAGAGAGACCTGGCAGTACTGCTTGACAACCAGCTAAATATGAGCCAGCAGTGTGCCCAAGTGGCATGAAAGGACAATGGCATCCTGGCTTGTAACAGGAGTAGTGTGGCTGGCAGGACTAGGGATGTAATTCTCCCCCTGTACTCAACACTTGAGTGCTGTGGACAGTTGTGGGGGGGTCACCTNACTTAGTACCCTGGTCTAGCTGGTGTGGTGACGTTAGGTCATAGGCTGGACTTGATGATCACAGAGGTCCTTTCGAGCCTCAACAATTCTGTGATTCTGTGATTTCAGTGAGCTTTTAGCTTGTTTAGTATTTTCCAATCATTAACATGCTATTTCTAAATAGAAGGGTAATCTGATGTCTGTGTTAGAATAAATATGAAGCTGCTTGGGCTGGTGCTCTGAAAGATAAACAAATTCCTTCTAGGTCACAGAATCAGGCTGGAGGGGACCTCAAAATATTACCGAGGTCCACCCTCCTCTGCCGGAGCAGGGTAAGCCTACAGCACCTGGTGTACCCAGCCGGTGTAAAGCACATTCTTCTCTCCTGGTGTTCAGCAAGCAGCCTGACTGTAATTGTTAAGAACCTTATTCTTCAAGTTTAACTTCTGGTAAAACTTTTTAAAATGTAAATGTGCAAGCAGTTACGATGTTACACACAAAACCACAGGGATCAGCTCTCGCTGTCGAAATTCTAGGTGCCTGCGGCGTTGCCGAAATGAACTGATGTCCTGGAGTGACATCTAGTGGGAGCTGTTAATCACAGTACTCACTGGTTTAAGTGACTGTAGCCTTGGCTTTCCAAACGATGAATGAGGCTGTGAACAATGCAAATCGACATTTGCAATATTTGTCTTTAAAAATATTTAGTTCACATTCCTTCCACAAAATTAACATCTTAAGCAGATGTGTGAGTGGATGAGGTTTACACTTATTATTATTATTAGGTTTCACCACAATAAAATAAAAAGATCATTTAGGCCCGATTTAACAGGAAGAGATGGTCAATCACCTCTTCTTTGAGATGTTTCTGTGTCACCTCCTCTTTTTTCTGTACTTCAAAAAATACTTCAAAAAACTCTAGCTCTCTAAAAAGAATCGATGGAAACAAACCATTGTTGTGGTTGTTTTATTAATAAATAATTAGTTTATATGAGTTATTTATAGAAATAACTTGTGCTTTATATAAACAGTGTTTAGATCTACCTCGATCAAGAAATTCAAAATCAAGTTGCAACCTGAATTCTTGAAATCAGATTTAAGTAGTTTTTTATTTTTAATCAGCAACTCAAACTTGTTAGGCCATGCTTGACACTCTGTTCAAACAGCATGACTCTGACTTTAGGTCCTATACTTCATTACCTCCAGTAGAACGAAAAGGCTTTTAAAATCCAGCAAGGTAAACACAAGTCCACCTTGCACTAAGCTGATTATTCATGTAGGGAAGAGCCTTCACTTTGTTCCATTTCCCTTCCGCCCTCTCTCCACTTTTAACACAGTAAACCAATTCCTTGGAGAGACTCTCTTTAAAACACAGAAGATACTGTAATGCAGAACAGGCTCCCAGAAACATGAACACATCAGCCTTTCCTTTGCTTAACA
Source organism: Upupa epops (assembly GCA_013397515.1). NCBI lineage: Eukaryota > Metazoa > Chordata > Aves > Bucerotiformes > Upupidae > Upupa > Upupa epops. The sequence continues at coordinate 800,207 of VZRI01003148.1, forward strand.
AAAGAAAGCTGGTTAGTGTCAGGCATCATGATGCCTGTAAAAACTGTTGAAGCCAGTTACCTACATAGCAATTTTCTGAAAAATACATATCTCAGCCTCCTCTCCAATGTATTCCTGAGTTTTGTACTTGGCTCTCTGGAGATTTGTGTGTTATTCAGCATACTTGTAAAACAGCATCTGTTAAATATGTAGAAACTGCCATTTTGCTCCTGCAATATTGCAATGCAAAATGAAAAGGTTTTAATTTTTGTGAACAGTTCTGTAACAGATATTTTATGTGACAGACTTTCCGTTGAGACTGTAATAGAACTGGCAGAGCAGAAATGAATATCATACCTGAAAAATAGTCCAGGATTATATTAATCACATTCAGTGTCCACCATTTGCAATCCATAAGAATTTTCTTAAAACTCAAATTACCTTTATCTTTAAAATAATTACTGACATGTGATTCCAGATCACAGAATAGCTATGAACTATGGAGACTTCCAGAAATTCAGAAATCTTCCTGTGGGTTGAAAATTTAGTGACATGAAGATTTTAATTACATTAGAGCAGAGAAAAATTAAATCCATATGAAAATATATGGAAAACAGTAGAGAGCAAAAGGAGCAGGACAGTTGCTCAAGAATAATTCTAGTTCTGCTTCTCTGAGGTGATGTCTTTCAATACAGCCTGAAACCACAGCAAATTTGTTATAGTGATGGGTCACATGTGTGGTAATATCTTTGATCAACCTGTTATTTGGCTTTGAATATGGTCGGAGTAAAGAACTTTACACCAAGTTATTACAATTTATGATAACAGGTTTTGAGGTGTTGGAATCATGCAATAGTGATGTACATGGAATGAATTGTTTTGCAATTTAGAAGCAATAAGGTAAAGTAAGAAAGCCCAGAATTCCAAATTCTAACTTGAAAGATAATAGAAACCCAGATTAATGTAAGAGTAATAATGTATGCATGTTAAATCTGTATCATTAAATTTAAACCTCTAGAAACTATTTGTCAGTAATTTGAACAGATTCCCTGGTGTTTTCTTTCTATCAGGGATGGTCTAGAAAGATTAGCTAAGAATTATGAAAATAATTTTGCTTGGGTTTGCATATTTAGCTTGTATATTTAAAGCATTTGTTTTTCTAATACATAGCATAAATTGGTGCAGAGAAAACTAGGAAATAGGAATGTACTCGGCACATTTCTTTGGCATAGGATACATACAGGATATTTCCTGAAGCACAGTTCTTTTTGTCAAGTTGAGTATAAAAATTCTCTTCTGATGGCATTTCCATCATTTCCCCCAGGAAACCACTCAACTAGATAGTGTATAATTTTGTCAGGGAACTCTTCTTACAATCAGCCTAAATATTTTCTCTCTTCCTTTGGCTGATTAACTTTAGATACCTTTCCATGGATTCTGTCACTCAGCTAGTAGTACTGTGGCCTACATACTCTCCTTGTTCAAGATAACGTGTTGCTCTTGACTAAACATCATGCAAGGGTTAGCTCACAAGAAGGATCTGAGCCAGGAAAATCCTTTGTACCTTCTATTACCAGTAGTTACTGGAGGTACAAACTGTACTGATAGGTACAAACTTCTTAATTTCTGTGTATCTCAATAGTAAGGTGCCATACATTGTATTTCAAGGAGCACCTGCTCCACCTGTTACAGAAAACTCTGTAGGATCTGGGATGAAACTGAGGATAAAACTGATTTCCATATGCTGTTTTTTGTTGTGTAGCATCACAACCTTTCTCCCAGCTTCCATGTTGTTAATGGAGTGCTTGGATGCTACAAGCATATATGGCCTCAAGTGGTGTCACTTGTGTTTTTTTCATGGAGCCCAAAGGCTGAAGGTGTCTCTCAAATACCGAGTGTTGACATAGATTAAAATGAAGAAAGGCACAGAATGGAGTCTTCCTGTGTCAGGAATTCAGTGGTGCCCCAGAGAACATATTGAAGACACAGGGCAGTTGTGCTACCAGACTGGTCAAGCAATTAGTCTGTTCTCAAAATTAGTGGATCCAAGATAATTAGCTCTGGAAGCATATATATGTGCATATGGGAACCTGTGAATGCAATTGCACAGCTTGTTTGAAGTATCCTGGTGGAAACAGTATGGCCTTTATTTATATATGCAGTGTCCTTTCATTATGTACCTGGAAATCCACCACATAGCCACCCAAACGGGTAAAGTGAAAGGTTCAATGCAGAAGTCTTCTTCCAACATTGGTATGACTGGCAATTTTTTTTCATTGTGTGTTTACTCTTCACATCCTGATTGGTTTTACATGCTGCTTCACCTGTGAAAGATTTATCTGGGCATATTAGTTCTGTGAAGTGACTCTGTGAGCTTTCTCACCTGGAGGGCGATTACATCTCCAGCTTTAGGATGAATCTTACTGAATCATGAACCACAATTTTGCTAGTATTTGTTTACCTTGCTGTGTTTTAGCAAATTGATACCTTCTGTTTTTAAAAGCAGTACAAATGACTCTGGTGTTTTAAATATATTTTAGATAAAATTTCTTGGTTAGCATAGCATCCCTTTTATAGCTACTTGGAGAGATGCAAGCTTTATATACAAGAATACATTTTTTACATAGCAAAGCCAAAGACTAGGTACTCGAATTGACGATTAGCATTTATGACTTCTAGAGATTAAATAAAAATATAAATGTCTTTTAAGATCTAAGCAATCATTTAGAAGTCTTAATAAAATGTGTCATCAGTCTCAAATTAGATTACATATAATGGGAAGCTACAGTTGTGATATTTTCCTTCTGTATCCAAAGAAGATGTGAACAGAAGTGAAACAGCTGGAGAGGAAAATGAAATGTGTATTTTCTCTCAAGTGAAGGAATATATAAGAGGTTTCCCTTTATCTATCTGTCTATGTATCATACTGCAATATTAGTGCCTCTAGAGATAAAGAAGAAGCTTCTTTCCTGAGAGAAAAGAATATATTTTTCAACCTTATACATAAAATTTCCCTGGAAAGATGTGAAAGCATTCATCATAAATAATTTTTCAAAAGCATTCAGTAGACTTAAGAACCATAAGGAACACAGTAATATTTTGGGGGTTGGAATGTTTTGGGACTGTATCCTCTGTCTTCAGGGCAACCACCTCATTCATTGCCTCTAGGCTTAGTTTTACCTGCAACATATTTGAAGAAGCTCTTTTTGTTGCCCTTGACCTCTCTTGCAAGCTTTAATTCCAAGGAGGCCTTGGCTTTCCAAGTTGCATCCCTACAGTCCCTCACTAGAGTACTATAATCACCCCAAGTGGCCATCCCCTCCTTCCATGACCTATAGATTTTCTTCTTCCTCTTCAGTTTGCCCAGCAGCTACCTGTTTAACCACGCAGGTCTTCTGGCTCCCTTCCTTGACTTCTTTCCTGTTGGGATGCTCTTGTGTTGTTCTTTCAGCTGTTTGTTGGACATCTATAATAAATGCTAACAAAACTGAATTAAATAAGAGTCTTTAAAAATATCTACTGGTACATTCCTCTACTTACTTTGACAGCTTGAACTCAATTTTTTGGTTTATCATCCTGGTACCTGTCCTAATTTCCTGTTCATCCCAGATAAACCTCAAGGTTACATCAACATCTTTGATACATATGCTAATTCCTGTTCATTAACTCTTAGTTCTTTAGGTGGGAACCTCAAGGTCTGTGTGAGAATTTGCTGAATCTGTCATCTTCTAAGTGGCACAGAGTCCCTGCTGTGATGTCATGCCACCCAAAAAAAGAATGTATAAGATCAGACAGTGAACCATGAAAGCTCTAGTTGACTGAAGGACAAACAGAGTTGCCTGTCATTATATAGAAAATTGAATCTGGCTCTTAGTTAACTTCCCTCCCTATAATGTCCATGTTTGCTATTGTTGTGGGCATCTCTGCACATGCTGCTCTACTGATAGGAATTAAAAGTACCCTCTCTGGTGTACCTGAGAGCACTATGTTTTTCCTGCTTGCTTAAACCTAAATGCCAAAATAAAACTTCCTTAAATTAAAACAGGAGGGAGAGCTACTGTTCCAATTCCTCCTCATCAACTTCATCATTCCAACATGGTAAATGTACCTTTCAAAATCAATGGTGACCAATAATCTATCACAAAATCCCTCAGCAGGTGCCATTATCAGGTATAAGGTTACAGAAGAAACTCAAAACACTCAGTATTCTTTTATCCAATTCTGTTCCCAAGGTTATGGCTCTAAGATTGCCACTTATTCTATCAGAGACGAGTTTACCCAACACTTAAATTTGGGAACTATGCTTTATTATTTCCCCTTCTTCTGGAAGAAGATAAACGCTCCTTCTCCTAATGCATCTCTTATAGCCAGAAATACGTTGAAAACTGTCATACTCTCAAACGTGCCTGCAAACAGGTAGCTGTCAAGATCATGAATTACATGTGACACCCTGCTTGCCAGCCTCTGTCTCTCTCAGCATTGTGCTATGCCACTGAAATGAAAATGGAAAAGGATAACTTGATCAGAAAAGCATTGACCCATAAACCCGTACCTTAACACATTGAAATTGAAAGAATGAGCTGGCAGGAACAGGACAAAGTATGACAGTTTGTAAGACACATCCCAGCTCTTGGTCATGAGTGACTCAAAGGAACAATGTACGGCAGCTGTGTCCCATTTGTATCATTTACCAAATAATAAAGTGCTGGAGGAACAAAACTGATTAATCACCCCACATTCATCTGGCCCTTTTTAAGCATCAAATGAGTAGAGAATACTTATGCATCTTGAGCTGGTAACTTCTGAACATACCAAGAATCTTCCTCTGGTCCTGCCTGCGTAGCAGGATGAGAGTCTGTTAAGGCTCCTAACATTTTGTGGTTTTATAACATGGATTGAAGTTCCAGTCTCATAGAACATTGCTTCTTAAACAGCCTGCTGGGCACACAAACAGCTACCTATTAACAAGTGCACCATAGACTACAATAACCACCAGTTCATGTGTTTAATTGTGTTCTGGGTCCAAATTCCATGCACTGCAGAACTAGTATTTCTTCTCGATACATCTTTAGTTTTGGTTTCATTCCACTTGTCAGCTAAGCACCACAAAGCCACAGCTGCTCACTCACTCTTTTGTCTACCATCCCCATGATAGGATGGGGAGGAAAATCAGAAGAAAAAAGTAAAAGTTGTGGTTGAAGTAAGAAGAGTTTAATAATTTTGTAATAATTAGTGCAGTTCTGGGCCCCTCACTTGAAGAAAGAGATTGAGGTGATGAAGTGAGTCAAGAGGAGAGCAGTGAGGCTGGTAAAGGCACTAGAGGGAGTCTGATGAGGAGAGGCTGAGGGAACTGGGGTTGTTTAGCCTGGAGAAGAGGAAACTCAGGGGGACTTTATCACTCTCTGTAACTACCTGAAGGGAAGTTGTAGACAGATGGGAGTCGACCTCTTCTCTCAGGCAACTAGTAACAGGATGAGAGAGCAGAGCCTGAAGCTGCACCAGGGGAAGGTTACATTGGATGTTAGGAAGCCCTCATGGAAAGGGCAATCAAACATTGGAATGGGCTGCCCGGAGAGGTGGTGGAGTCCCCATTCATGGAGACATTTAAGAAAAAACTGGATGTTGCACGCATTTAGTGCCCTGGTCTAGCTGATGTTGTGACTTTAGGTCATAGGCTGAACTTGATGATCTCAGAGGTTTTTTCCAGCCTCAAAAATTTTGTGATTTAAATAATATGTTATTGTTATTGTTATTGTTATTGTTATTGTTATTATAGTGATCATAATTAGTAATAGTGGTAATGGTAAAAGAAGGATAACAAAAATGAGATAAATAAAACCTGTGAAAAAGAAGTGATGCATAATGCCCTTACTCATCACCTGCTAACCAATGTCTAGCCAGTCCCCAAGGACCAGCTGGCTCTGCCTGGCAACTCCCAGAGTTTATATACTGGACATGACTTCATATTGTATAGGATATCCCTTTGGCGAGGTTGCCTGGGCAGGTTCCCTCCCAGCCTCTTGTGCCGCTCCTTGCTGACAAAGCTCAGGAAATGGCAAGTCCTTAGTTTAGGGTAAATGCTACTCAGCAACAACTAAAACATCCCTGAATTATCGACAATGTTTTCAGCACCAATCAAAAACACAGCAACATACTAGCTACTATGAAGAAAATTAACTCTACACCAGCCAAAATCAGCACAGCTTGATAAAGGTTACCGAATCTTTTTCTGTTCTCTAACTACATACATCATATGGATTTTTAAAAAAACAGTGATGATTAAATGTCTGATAAAGAAGACTGATAGCCATTTTTGAGGGGCAGCTGGTCCATATATGCCCTGGTTTGGTTTAGGTTCTTTCTCCTTTCCTTACTTCTTTTACAAAATTGATACCTTTCCTTTTAACAATGTACTGCAGATGCCATTCCAGAGGCAGGTTTGGGTATGTAACATTTGCCTAGAACACCAGCTTGGCTCAAATAATAGGTTTCACACTCTGCTTCTTTGGCAAAAGTAGCAAAACAGTTAATCTCTGCCTCCTACCTGCACATTCAGAAAATGTCAATATGGCTGTGCCTCAGCCCCTGGAATAAACATCAGAACGAACATCTCACCTGATTCTTTAACAGTGGAAAGAGAAATCACTATTCTTTATATCTCTGATCCTATCTCATAGCCTCAGATGTATAGTTTTATCTTTAGCATTGGTGAACTAACATCAGTTAACAGTGCTGAGAAGCACTGAGCTCGTTCTGAGTCACTTCTGCCAGCCTCTCTGAATTCTGTTCAGCAAGTCCCCACCTATTTTTTTAGAAGCAGTACAGACCCCAGAGTAGGAAGATGAGACTGCAAAGATGATGTGATGCATGTAAAATAAACTTCCTTTGCTCCTCCAGTCTTTTTCTTGATTTCCAACTTGGAACAAAATGTTTTTTCCCAAATTTTCCTTTGATCCAAGACAGGGGGAAGAAATGCCTGGAGTTCATCAGCACTGCTGCCAGTACTTGGGATGTAGAAACTTTGCCATTGGATTACAGCAGCTCCTGCCCACAGTTAGTAACAAAGACAGGCAATGAACAGAGCCCTAGTCTCACGGGCCTGCTAGAAATTTCTACTCATTTGCATAATACAACACTGGGTGATCAGCCAGTGAGTTCCTGCATGCCATGAGATGTAGAGAATGCCACAAGCCAGCGCTGTTTCTGGAAGGAGTTACCTCACTCTTCCAGCATGTTGTCTGACCTGTTACCAGACTCTCTACTGGGGTCCAGTTCATGCCTCAGCTGCCATATTGAGTCAGCTGACCACCTTTCCCATGTGGTGACCCCCCATCTGGTTATGTACCTTGATGGATGTCCTCTTGTTGACCTGATCAATCGTGTTAGATCTAAGGCAGAACTGCTTTCTGGCTCCTCAAGTCTACACTTGACTTCTCTGAGACAAAAAATAGCCTCTTGAGGTTTCTCAAGGAGGTTTTGCTGAGGTACTACATCCAGGATGTTGTAACCTTTATGTTTTAGCCCCAGTCCAGCCAAACCCTCTAAGTAGCTACAAAATGAGGTGAAAATTACCAGTCATAAAGCTTTCAGGACAAGGAGTAGCGATATTTCCATAGCTTTTCATAACACAGAGCTGAAAAAAAATAGTTAGGAGAATAAAAAAGAAAAAAAAAAGGTTCCTCGAGTTTTCTTTGTATCACACACAGAAAAGTCAAAACAAATAAAAGCGTGCCATTTTTTTCCCCCCTTAACTGGTCACCTGTAAACTACAATTTTATTTTTAATCCTCTTCTGTTTAAACAGCAGACCTATTTTTATGTAGTACTTCTGTTGGCAATTTTCCTCCAAGTGCTTTGAATGTGTTCATAATAAGAGCGTTAGTTTAGTGATTGCTGCACTAATGTGATGTAAGGAATGAAAAGAATGATTCATTTCTTATTCTAAAGCTTTAAATACAAATTAACACAAAAAAAATACCCCGCTAATCTTCTTTTGGGGGGGATTTAGATGTTACAGTATTACACAGACTACTTAAAAGCAATAAAAGAAATAACCTTAGAAAATTAAGCAAAATGAATTTTCAATTAGTTTCAGAAGCAGTGACAAAAGCATTTTGAAAGGAAAGAGTAAAATGCAACTTTGTTCAGTATAAATTGAAATTGCCTTTTGTGCTTAATATAGTTCACTTATAATTAGCTGAAGATTTTGTTCTGGTTTGAAACAAAGTTCCATCTTGAGATTACTATGTACTGTGTACACAGAACTTTTATCAAGAAAGGCTGGTGCTGCAGGGTTTGCTTTGACAGCCTTTATCATGGCTTTATAGAAATGAAAAGTGAAAGAACACAGCTGGTTTTAACAATAGGGCATGTTCAACATTAGACCAAAACACATTAGATATTGCAAAATATTGCACATTATATTTATAGCTCCATGCAAGTTTTTGAAATTCATGCTGATGCTGCTCTAATTCAGCTTCTTAGAACAATCTGTCCCCTAATGATGGAATTAGACTTCACTTTCAGAAACTGCCTTTTAAACCAGTAGCAGGAGGGTTGGAATCAGAGAAGTGATAACAAAATAATGAATTTAAGCATATCCTAAAACCTCTTTTTGAGGTCTCTCTAAGACTCTGGAATTACATTTCCGGCACTCTGTTTGTCATTATGCTCTAACTGCTTTTGAAAATGCCATGTTGAGATCTTCCTGGCATCCAGCCATGAGGTCCTTTGAATTATGCTCCTAGTAAAAACATTGAGGATGAGATTCCCCAAATGTATTTAAACAGCAGGTCCAACATTTAAGCATCACTGAAAGCTTCAGAAACCTCATGCATTGCTTCATCATCCTTGAATAATCTAAATGTCATCAATTCTGATGAATAGACACAAGGTTACTTAAATCTGGAGGCCTTTAACTAGCATGACACATAAACCATTGCAAATAGATTAATCAATCAGTCATTTTTGGTTTGTTTTGGGACATGGTCCCTTTTTTAGCTACTTAGAGAAAACCACACCGAAGACAGCAGGCTGTGGGTTACAACCTTCATGAAATGTATGAGAAACTGAGAATCTAATTCCAGTTCTTGTTCAGGAGACAATTTCAACACAGATCTACCCTGTATGGAACCATTCTTAATATAAAGTAGAGAGAATGGCTCACAGAAGAAAGTGTCTGTATGGTGCAAAATGAGAAGCTTTGAAGTAGATCAGTGCATGAAGTAGTTCAAGCAATACTCCATAGATCACTAAATTTGGTGAAACACTCAAATTTAAAAGATTCTGATCTTTATTTCATAAACCACACTGGCTTATGTATTTATTTTTCTGTAAAGCTGAAGTAAAACATGAAGGGATATACCCTCATCAGTGAGAAGAGTCATTTAAGTACGAATTTCTCCCCTAAGAACTCTTGGACAATGGAAGCGATGACAATGGTAGATCCATAAGACCAAGACATTAGTCTCAGAGAATAAGACCATTTTCTTCCCCTTCTTTTCCTCTGCTCTTCCCTCCCTTTTCCAAAACCTTTGAAAATGGCTGCATAGACCTGGGGCATGGCAGAAAGGAGCTGTTACCTGATGAAGATGGACAGCAGTCTCTAAGGCTGGCGTATCCCAGTAGAAAAACCATTCTCAGGCCCCTGGAGGAAATTAGAACAGGGACAGGATTTCGAGCTCATCAGTCTGTTTACACATAAAATAATGGCAAAGAAAACTGCTACTAACTTATCTGTAGACATGTAGCATTCAGTACTGGAAAATCACAGACCAAGCTTAGGGTAATGTTGCAGACTGGCTTAAGGAGAAGGGACATGGGTCCCTCGAAATGTTGCACAACCTAGGCTTTGATGATAATCATGAAGGAATAGTTATGAAACAGGCAGTTAAGTATAAGGAGGTAAACAGTTAAGCTGTAGGTTTTAGATCCTTGGCATAAGTCAGGCTATTAGCAGGGGTCAGGGCCCAACCTAGAAACCAGCCAGCAGGATCGGCACTTGAGCAGAAGTAAAACCTGGACAT
>VZRI01003148.1:810299-838926 GCA_013397515.1 Upupa epops
GATATAAGGACACCTTTTACACTGTAACCAGTAGAATAAGGACAAGTGTCAAAGGTCTGCTATAAAAGCCGCTATAGTACGCTAATAAAGTTGAACTTGCTTTAACACTCACATTGAGTTGGCCTTCATGTTCCACCGCAGGAATTTCCCCCACAAGGTAAGAAGCCTAGCAACACTTTATTTCAAGTGTTGTAGATTAGGTAACTGTATGGAAAAGATTCAGCTAGAAATGCCTCTCGTCTTTGAAGGGTAGGTTCAATTTGACTGTATCTGCTGGTATTGATTCTTCATGATCTTTAGTGGCAAGATATAAGTGTGACTAATGCCCACAGATAGTGAAACTCTCCTTTTCCCACTGCATGGTAAGAGGTGATCCCTTCTACTGCTCCTGTAGAAACCTTCTGAGAACAGTCCCCAGCCTATCCCATGCCCTCTACCATACCTTCTCTTGACAAGGAGAATGCCAGCTGGTCCAGGCCAAAATTATGCCTATCAGTTAAATAATGTGGATGTTGTGTATGATCATGTGAGAATGACAGAGCTCAAGCTCTGAATGATGGAATTGATTAGTATAGATATAGACACTGCTTACATAGGAGTGCACTGCTCACATATGGATAGCACTGCTCCTGATTTGCGGTAGAAATGAAAGCATCTTGATACCTAATGTGGAACAGGTTGTTCTTTATGATGTTTGGAATAGCTTGCAATCTGCTGCTACAAAATCAAAATCATTCCACTTTGAATATTTAGATCTCATTGTCTGTGGTAAAAAAAAATCAGATAAAATAATTTTCAGTTACAATTTTTGATAATGCTCCTGATTATTAGTATTTTTGCTTATATTTGTAGTCAAGCTTTGATTCCATTATTGTGAGCTTGACAATAAACAACAGCTGAGACTGAAATAACAAGATTAATATTTATAAATGGTATAAAATATTTTTTGTCTGTCTGGTGGAATCCTGAATGCAATTTCAATATCAGAAGGCAATCCTGTGGCATTAATAATAAAATGATGAGGATTTTCCATGTGTAAAGAATACATTGCATAGCTGACCTGTGGATCTCATCGTCATGTGCTCCAGTTCGATTCTACTGATGCTGGCAACTCGAATGACCTGGCAGGCAGGCTGGTGAACCGCTGTAAGAATTTTACAAGGGTGAGTTGTGGAATTCTGTTCTTGTAATTGGTTTGGCAAAGGAATTTTAATAGTGAAGCATTGTATAAACATTTTAACCTATTTAGCATTGGCACCAGTCTTGTGTTCAAGAAGCACAAATGCTGGGCATGAAGTTATTGGATAGACTGTGGAAGTATGAATAATAGATATTTAAAATATTTTGGATTTCAGAAAAAAAATTGTCACTATTAAGATAACCAGGATATACCTTTGGTTGCATGAGTTCATTAGGCATGGACTTTTCTTTCTTTTAATTCCATATTAGTGGAGGTACTGCTACAATGGTAGCACATGAAAGCTTGAAAAAGTTGTAAATCTCACATTTTCTGCCACCATAATTACTAAATTGATTTTGTAAATGAAGGACAAGTATATTATTTCTGTGTTTGCTTAACTCATCTGTGGGATGCTGGGTGTCAACAATCAAAAACATTAAATGTAAGAAAGCTTAAAAGCTGGGTATTATTTAGAGTAGCCAAGCTCTCTATAGTCTCCATCCTGCAGTTTGTGACTGATGTGTGTGCTTTAAGGACTGCTTGATCCTGTGTGTACCGTGTGGAATTTGTTTACTTCTAGTTTATTTCTACATAGAGTAATATCTAGCAATGTGAAGATACGATGTGATGCATCTCTAACAGCATTAGTTCATCATGTGTTACTGAAGTTCAGAAGGAAAAAATGTGTTTTCCCCTCTGTTTGTTTCTTTTTCTATAGCCCAGTTGTATCTTGGCAGAGCCAGTAGGCTGAATGGTATCAATGATAACACTTCATATTTATAGATGCAAAATCAGAGCCCTACTCATCCTCAGGATTGACTTGGCAGTAACTTTGTTGTTATTCTGCATAAAAATGAGCATCACTTACTCACTGATTGTGGGAACAAAATAATTTATTGTCCCTGGATTTTGTTCTTTGTTTTCTTGTCTCAACTTGCTGGAGAAAACATATGCATTATAAATTAGGCTGATGATGCATTCTAAATGAATGTATGTTGCAAGTAAGTTATTATATGACCCTTTTACCTCTTAGATAAATGCATTCTTTTAGAGTTTGATTCTAGGCTCTGTAAACTTTATTTCTGGCTTAAGCATTTATGAAGACCAAAGCAAAACATAATAGTTAGTCACTCTAATATCAGGAGTCTGCTTTGCAGAATGCAGGAAAAAGACATGCACTGCACTGTTTGACATGGTCAGATGTAAACCTGATGAAGACAAATGTCACGTTTTATAACAATCTTGATTGGGCTGGTGTTGTACCTAAAGGCCTCTCTCACTGTTTAGGAGATAACACTACACGTCTGAAATGTTTTGTGTTTTGGTAATGACACTCTATCCTAATCAAGCAAAAAATTTAATTTGAAATGTGACTGTAAAAGAATAGAGCAGAACAGTAACAGCAATTAAAAAGATTGACACGTGGAGAAATTGCAGCAACCTTTAGCGTACATCAGAAAGCATTCCTACAAGTTTCCTTGAAGGGTATATCTGTTCTTCTCATTTCCTAACAGCTGGGTCTACAAGCATGGCTCAGGATAGTGAGTGTGCCCACCAAGAAAGGTTGCAAAAAAATGTTGCAAGTCAGTGTAGTTGTCAGATATATGGTAATATTGTCTTTTAATGATACAAGAGCACATGAAGTTTGAAGTTTAAAACTTATATACACAAATGCAAATATAAACACTGAAGTATTGAGATAATTCAAGTCTATGACAGTTATTTTTTCAAATCAAAGCCACAAAAAACATAAGAAATCTAAGAAGCTGACCACTGGTGTTCATATATTAATATGTTAGGTTCACTAACAACAATGTTATTGCAAAAAACCGATTCCATTTTGTAGGAGATATTTGACCGTAAAATATTCATATGAATAGAAATAGCTGTGTTGTTTGACAGTTATGGGGTTATAGAATTTACCACTATAACACAAGACCATTGATCAGTTCACTGAAGGAACTGAATTATCATTTACACTACTGAATATTCAGGAGTATTAACAAAGTAAATGATGCATTACAAATGCTTAGCTGAATCCAACGAGTGTATGTCATTCTTGCTGACATTCTGTCTATTTTATTCAAGGTTCAATAAGTAAATAAATAAATAAATGATATTTGAAGTGGGCTGTATAAGCCCAGACAGTAGGCCTCCAGTTCACTTAAATACACACCCAAGACATGCCCTGTTGGGGCTGGACTACAGAGTTTGGCCGTCTGGAGCAGTATTGTTGTGCAACAAGAGCAAAAGGAGATGAGATTTACTGAAATCAAGTAAGCCTAGCCATCTCCTGCTTCCCAGCATCTACACATATCTGGGGCTGCCAAAGGGTACATCCCTTCCTGCTTTCATCAGTATTTCTATATGAAACCTTTGTGTGTGAATTAATCCTTCTTTGGATTGGACTTTTGCACTTAGGAAAGATCTGACTTACACTCCTTGAGTTAGCCTTATGTTTAGTCACCTTGTTCTCTGATGGTAGATATACCAAAGAGAAAAGCACTCATTCAACACAGATAAATCAAGACTAAGTTTTTAGTAACTCAGACAATAAATTACTAGATTGTATCTGAAAAAAACACTAAAAAAAAGAGTGAGCTTACCACATCAGAAATGTCTGTGTTGCTGCAACTATTACCTCCTTCTTGAGGGAATTTCCTGACTGCAGAACTTGTTTTGTTGAAAACTATTAGAATAGATGGAAAAAGTATTATTCAAGGTAGGTCAGAAATGCAAGAAGCTGCATTTGTTTCATGTCTCACATTTTCAGTGTTGAAAATTGAGCTACTTAGTAAAACAAACTGGCATAATCACCAAGTCCTTACAGTTAGCTGTGGGAAAGTGCTGATGAATTTAGAGGCTGTTTAAATAAGTTTGTATTTTCCCTAGGGTTCCCACCTATGAGACATCCACAGGAGCAATTCTAAGTGATTTGGTTAAACAGATAGTTGCTAGTTCACCATGTGAATACCAAATAAAAGCATGACAACAGTCAATGAAAAGAAAAGTTGTGATCCTTGTTCTAAATTTCTTTTTCAATTTCTTTTTCCTGTGTAAGAGATTAATCTTACAACAGCTTCGTGCAATAGGAAGACAATGAACTACAGGTGGTGAAGTAGTATTAAGATGCACCTTAAACGTATATGTGGCTATGATGTAAGACAAGGCTGGACTCACCAATTAAAAATTATTACTTCAGACAAAAAACATTGGGTACTTGCAGAAAAAATTTCATCCCTTTAGTTGAAAAGGATTCCTTCATGATCTTCAAAGTATTATGGGCTATTAATTTTCAGGGACTGTATTAAGAAAATACATGTTTTTAATCTTTGTGCTTATGCTTCTTATATCCTTCTAGTAACTATAGTCTTACAATCTTGCATTTTCTCTTACTGCTGTTTCTTTTGACTTTTGCAGCACATTCTCTATGTAGACAAAAACCTCCCTGGAGTTTGTATTACATCAGTCAAATACTAATTACAGAACGAGTTTGATGGTATTTAAAACATATCAGTTCCCTTCTGTTTAATTCTGTGGAACTCATTGGTAAAACTCACATAATAAAGACATTTTGTAATGAGTTACATAACATATTTCTTCATTTTTTCCTCTTCTGCCTTTTCTCACTTGCTTTCTGGTTTGCTGATAAAAATAATAGATTTCAAGTTTGCAAATTGTAATAGATTGCATGCCAGTCATAAGAAAGGCATTCTTACCAGTTCTAATGTATTATTTGTGAAAGCATCAGGTTGATGGCCTTGAAATCTGACCTTTTCCATCCCCAAAGGATGGGAGTGGTTGGAGGAGGGTGAATTTAAAATTTTCCACATTCTCTTACAAGTGTTAAATCACAATGCGTTGGCAAACAATGCTTTGGAGGACAAGATCACAGCCTTTGATTCTTGGCAATCTGTTGTTTATAAGACCATTGGATTTTGCTTAAAGCCATGAAAAATAAAATGCTAAATTGAGCAATGTCTTGCATAAGAGAATCATGGTTAAGCAGTACTGCTCATATGTGCCTGAAAGCTCAGGATCTATGGAAAAGATCATGAAAGGAAATAGTACCATTTATTTTGGTCCTTGGCTTTTCCATTACAGATGTCTTTGACCATATTTCCTAAATTTCACAGTTCATTAATGGTAAATTAGAGCACATACAAAATTGGAAGGGTATTTTCTACTAAATACCAGCAATCCTTTCCTACAAACAACAGCACATCTGTTATTAGCTGTCCTTTGTACTATTGAAATTTATTGTATCAAAGCATTAATCACAGCTTACGCCCTTGGTTCACCTTTACACGGTAGTTTTCAGGCTAACACAGATATACTGTAACACAGAGACCTGTTGAAAAAAGAGCAAATTCCTCCAGCACTATAGAACAGAATCAGTCTCCTTAAAGGAAGGCTGGGATGTACTGTCTGTCCATATGGGCTTCTTTTCATTAGTTGTAGTTAATAATAAGACTGTAGCCTAATGGGAGAGACACTTAATCTTCAAAAGTTCTACAACTTTTAATGTCAGTTGAGAAAATTTCTTATTCAGATGCTTTGTTCTCTGTATAAAATTTCATACCTGAATTCAAGAAGGTTACACAGTGTCACTAATCCTGTCAGTAGGGTGGATGGTATTTATGAAGGTATTTTTCTAAACTCCAAAGCTAAGTAGTAGAGATAATGAATCTCCACTGTACCTGTGAATACTTTGGATTAAGGCGAGTTGGGAAAATTGTCCTCACTTCTCACCCCAGTTTTTTGTGGTGTCTTTTTTTAATGCTCAGGATCTTCCAATAATGTATGTACACTAGTGATAGGGTCTGGTGGGGGAGACTCTGGGGGAGGGAGTAATCATCTGTATAAACCTTGTTATTATATCCAAAGTGATAGTTGAGGGCTAGGAACTGAAACAATATTTTATGAAAGTATCATGTTGAAGTTTTTGCAGGTTTCAAAATATTTAAATATGTAAATTTCAATGAAGAGGCTTCAGATTTTTTGATAGCCTAATGATTTTAAGCATCTCATTTCTAGTCAAACACTGACAAAAGATGTTCAGATTGCAGTGTGAGATGGTTTCTATGGTTACAGTTGTTTCCTAGCATTTTAGTGACATCTTTTGTGAGCATTGGCTGCTTCACTTATTTGTCACTAATGTATGTGTAGAACTATAGTTAATAGCCTTGGGCGGACAATTTTTTTTTTCTCTGAATGGTGGTATTGTTTTTTAGCAGCATTTTTCAATAAGGTGACAATGCACTAGAATACTAATGGTATGTATGGTATTTTAAGATGTCAAGTTTTCAATAAAATGGTAATGAAAATTTTGCATTTCATTTAATAGCTAAATATTCATGAAATTTTCACTGCTTGATCAAGTGAGCAAAAAAATAAAGAAACTGTATAATGTGTAGTACTAAACATAATAAATTTAACTTCTTTTCATAGAATCTATTCAAGACTTTTTAATAACTAGCTCTTTAAATGTTTAAACCAGCTGTAATAAAGATATATAAACTTGAAAATTTGCAGTAATCTAAAATATTTTGATATGTCTTGTTTATATTGTGGTGCAAGTGAAGCATACAGTATGAATAATATTCTACATGTGCAGAAAAACCATTACAACCAAGGACTGGGCACTACAGTGTGATAAATGAGGGTAAATAAATACATATATTCATTTATAGAGACCTCTCCAAGTCAGAGACTATTCTATTAAAAATATTTGGATTTATTTAATCACAGTGAATTATGATCAGCTAAGAAGAAATGGGTGCAGTATTATAATTTATAAAGCATGGTGCTGTCAGTTTCTCAGTACAGTAAGAGTTTTGTTTTGGTTTTTTGGTTTGACTGTAGCAGTTTGCTGATGTCTTAATGGAAGCAGAATTAGGTTAACAGGTGAGTTAATTCCCTATATATTGGCAGTGCCAGTTGCCATACATGCAGTAATTTATGACATTATTTCCCTTTAGCCTGCATTTATAAAGCTTGCTTTTGCTAAAAGGTAGCCACTCTATGCTGGGCATTTTTTGTCAGCCAACTCCTTATTTTGAATGTAGATTTTTTAAAATGTAAGTATAAAATACATTATTCAGCAGAAACACAGTAAAGGAACACTGGGCTAAGGGTTGCTTTTCCACTGCATATGAGGAAAATTCCTGTAGATTCAGTTCCAAATCATAAATCACACCATCAACTCCATCACTGATGATGATTGCAAGGCATATTTTTCCTTACTTTTAATTTTTTCATTTTTACAGGTTAGCATGTTATTTCAAGTTATTAATCCTACATGTCTTTTCCTACAGAAGTAGTACAAGTAACAGTATGTACATCATCCATGCTTAGAATATAAACATGCTCTGGAGCAATGGAATGTAAAGTAAGTTTGCTCTGTTACCAGCCTGTCAGTTGGGCTTAATTCAAGATCAACAGCAAAATAGAAAAACAAATGATGGGAACAACTTGGGCAAAATAAGAGCAGGGGACAGACAGATCAACTACATATGCATGTCAGTGATACACTAATATGAATTCTCTGCACAGGAAAGCATTAATGCCATGAAGAAGTCAACAGTCCCTGCACAGGGCATCTGTTCTTACTTCCATGACATTCTAAAACAGCTAGAGAGCCAGAAAAAGCCAAAAGCACCTGTCTACTTGACAATTGCTTCTAACCAAACCATTTGCTACCCTCTAGACTCTCATTAGATGCATCTGAACAGAACTCTTCACACAGATATGGCCTGTGACCACAATTTAAAAATCATTATATTTATATGGTTACAATTGGCTTGAATATGTTTGTATAAAGACAAAAGAGTAGAAAAATCAAACCTTAAATCTAATTTAGATCCTGGCTTCCTTCCTGACCTTTGGGAAATTGTTAAATTTTTCATCTTACAGGTTTTTCTGCATATTTGTTTAGTCTCTTTTTCCTGTCCCTTTTTAGGGAGCTGTTATTTATTAAGATGGCTAATTGCTTGAGACTTTGATTTGAGTGCTAGAATTATCCAAAAGGTCTCTTGCTAATTTGCTCCTAATAGCAACAGTTTCAGGTTTAGTAGTTAAACAATTAGATCACGTTCCTATCAAATATATCTACTTGAGTGACTCAGAAATTCTAAACAGAGGGATCAAATTCAGTACTTACAGATAGGATTTGCTATATATAAGTCTTCTACTTTATGCATCAGTATGAAGCTTAAGCCATAGTGTGGTTTGTGACAATTTAAAAGGAGGAATAATGTACAGGATTTTTTTTATGCAATCCTTATTTGCTAACTACACCTTCTAATTTCTAACAGAAATGGAGTAAGAATGTCAATTAATGAATATACCTGCAAGAGAAGAAGGCTCCCTTTCCACATAGTTTAAAAAGCCTGAGCTGCACTCTAATACTGTATGCACACGTGTCATTTTGCTTTCCTATTTTGCATGCCAAAGGAACTGACTAAACACTGTAGAATATATATCCCAAACAAACTGTGTTTCACAGGATTATTGGTTAAATGATTTTGGATTTGACATATATTACTCATTAGTCTCTTCATTTAAGAATCTTGCTTTATAAGGACTTTTATCTTGGACTGCAAGTATAACATCCTGTTATTGTTAAGAATGTAGTTCACTTTTAACTACTCAGGAACTTAGATAATGAGAGGCATAGGAGAAAACTTCAAATCTAGGAGTAAATTTAATGTAACTGGGACACAAGTGCATTGTATTTGCATATAAGATATGCACACTTTCGTTGGTAGGAACGTAACTATAATCTGTCAACCATGTCACTAAAGTTACTTTAAAAGGAAGAGATTTTCCTTTTAAGAAGTGTAGAAAAATTCACTTTGCAGCAGAGGTAGCACTGCAGTTTCTTTAACATACAACTTAGTAAGTACTGTAATAAGATTCAAGTTTCTATCTACATTCAAAGTTTCTTTGAAAACAAGATAAAGGCCCATTATTTTGTTGAGCATGCTGCATTTTATTAGTGAGCACAAAAAACATACCAAGTTTTGGACTGAGTAATCCTTCAGCAAGAGACATGTCAAAATGCTGACATATTATTTATGGCCCTGCGAATAAATTTAAATAGGCCTCTAAACCTTTCTTATATACAGTGCTGGAAATTGTCTAGGTCCTTTGCCATCCTAGGCTCCACTGAGGGTGTCAGGCTTAGGATATCTGTTGCTGCAGTAGTTCTCAGGATGTCCAGGTTCCACTCCCAACTTACAAGATGTACCGGCAGAGTTGTAATGTAAAGTCTTGAAGGGTCTGTTTTAGTTTAACGCTTCAGTTCCCAGCCTGACCCTAAGCTCTGCACATCATGTGTTCTGTAGACATGCAGACATGTCCTGCCATAGGCCACAGCCTTCTCCTTCTAAGGTGTTTTTCTTCCTGGGGGTACAGTGAAAGTTGAAGTGTCACTAATCTGAATGTAAGTGGGTATTAAAATTGGAGAATGTTGTTTCCTCCAAGCTGCTCTTTGGGGAGTGAGAAATCTTCCCTGAGAATTTACATTAAAGCTTCACATCCAAGAAATGAAGTTTTTGTCTCTGGGAAGATTAGCCGAACGCTCAAGCTTACTGTAGTTATTACATATAGCAGGTGATAGGTGGTGGGTTCTAAAAGACCAAAGCCTCCCCAGACTGCTAAAGCTAGACTTTGAAGCTCCGTGCTGCTTGACTGCCCCTCTCCTGTGAGGTGTGCCCAGGGTGCCCCTCAGCAGGGGCCGTTGGCAGCAGCAGTGACAAGGGGCTGGGCTGGTCCTTGGCAGCCAGGGCCCAGCTCATGGAGTGTCGTGGGCAGGAGGGTGGCTGGAGCCCAGACCCTCAGGTAAATGTGAGCTGGCAAGGCAGGTCCGTGGTGAGGCCATGACATTTACCCACAAATCAGGATCAGCTCTGGGGGGGGCCTCTGGAGTCAGGCCCACCAGCGGTGCCCAGGCAGGCCCAGGCCTCCAGACATGCTGCAGCACGGCTCGGGCACAGCCCAGGGTTTTAGGACTTGCAAATTACACAGGATGTCAGCATAAAAAACAAGAAATCTGAGGCACTCAGTGTAAAATTCAACACTTGAGTGGTCTGTGGACAGGAAAGCCCACGTCTTCCACATCACGAAACATCCTACAACCCCACCAATGAGTGAATGATTACGCATTGTCAGCATGAGGCATTCACTCTGTGCTATACAACATTGTAAGTAAAAAGTGTATTTAAGGTGCCTTCCAAGATATTTTATATTTCTCTTCCCAAAATATTTCATATTTAAGGTGCCTTCCCTAGTATTTTGTTTTTCATATTTCTGTTCACAGAAACAGCACTGGCTCATAGAACAACCTTTGCAAATCCAAATTTCTTAACGTACTGGGTTCTTTATGAACAGCAGCTCTTTTTATCAGAAGCTGTGTTGGTTGCTATTCAGCAATAATATCTCACATTTTAGAAATGTTTACTGACAATAACTATTGTACTACCAAAGCTGCTGGTGTGCAGCCTGTGGAATTGTGCAAGATGCAACTGATACCTGAGAATATGGTCAGTGCTTAAAAAAAGATTGGAGATTAGTCAAAAAGCTTTGGAATAAAATGTGGAAAATAATGAAATATTTTTAGATATCTGCTTTTCTCAAATGTGCTGTGAGACCTGTTTCTGCCAAGGATTATTTTTACAAGGCAGCTCTCTACTAATGGAGAGACCCTCCATGATGCTGTGCCTGCTACTGACTGCGAACAGTTGGGTTTTTTCCTATTCACTATTCATAGTAGATTTTGAGTTGTTTTTGTGCCCACGAAACTGAAGACTAACAGTCTCTGGAACCAAGTGTAGTCTCTTTGTTGGGTAGAAATAAAGCCTACAGGAGAGGATGGATGTGCTCAGCGTCCCAGCAAGTGGCTTGAGATGAAGTGATATTGGCAGGATTCAGACTGAAATTATTACAAAACATGAATGCCACATGTGCAACTGCAGCCTGGCTGTTTCTGTGCTTCTTTCCTTTTGTTAAAAAGTGCTATCTTAAAAAATAGTAATAACCTTGATCTTGTGCCATTGCTATCTGAAAATTGCAGGGTCTTATAGATCCCAGAATGAAGGATCAAGGGGGAAAATGATTGTTCTGCCAAACATGAAGCTTTTGTAATGACAGTATTGTGCATTGCTTCCAAAGAACAAGCCTCCCATTTAGCATAGCTTGTAAACTAGCCTTACCTAGAAGTTTGGTGACATGCTGTCTCCCTCCCAAAACAATCTGAGAAACTATTAACAACGGTTATTATCCATGTCTGGCAGTTATTGACAGGAAATTGGCATATTTTCCATTTTATTCATTTGGATGTGCTAATACAAAGTTATGCAGGATTTCCTTTAGGTTAGATAATCACATGAGATTTTTTTGTTTTTAAAATAAAGAAAAGCACTGTTTCAAGTCAGTTGCAGGCAGGTTCCCTCAATCTTGCCAATACTTCTCAATCCTACTTGTGCTATCCCTTTTAATCCAGTCCTGGGTTTGTCAACAAAAAATCATGCCAGCTGAGTATTGGTTTTGTAATGAGAACAGTTGGAAACTGGTATGAGATAATTTTCACCTTAGAAAGAGTTTGCATTTAGTTTCAAAAATGAAAAGCTGATATTTAAATCATTGTCTCTTGTTCCCCTTTCCTGAAATAATGTCAGGGTCTTCTACTATAACCTTCATTATTCCCAGTGTCATGTGCTGCTCTATTTTTGTTAGTAGAAGAATAAGATCATTATAAGCATGTTAATCTCAGAATCGTGAAAGCTAAATTAAATTCTTAACTTTGTCAGAAATGTTTTAGTAGCAGTGTAGATGAGAGAAAATTAAAATATCTTAGTAGATATCCTATGGTCTCAAATTAGAAGTAAGGACATTACTGAAGCCAAACTGCATTCCTTGATCCAAATGAGTTGAATATTTTACTGAACTGGCAGTCATTGAAGCCCACTTGCGTTCCTTAATCCTAATATTCTTCATGAGCAAGAACAGCTACTATTATTTCTATGGTAATGTTATTCTTTGCTTGCAGATTACTGCCCTTGTGTAGTGAATGAAGGTAAGATGGACCTTGTGTCTGGATGCACAGAGACACTTTAATGAAAATGACCCCAGACCTTTATAGCAAAAACAGGATATCACAATATTGCATTGTCACATTCCTTAATTGGTACGGAGCAAAATGTAAATCTCATTATCTTAGTAACTATCTAATCAGTGCTTATCTATGCCTATTCAGTCACTATGTTATGGCAGTTCCTTGCTGGTCTGTACTATTCTGTCTTATTTACTCCAGCATAGCCATTCTTGGGATTATAGATCCTTCTTGGGGTGCATTTCATGGTTTGGTTTCATGCTGGGGAAACATTAACCTGCTGTCATCCCACACCTATGCATCCTTGCAAAATCTTATTTACTATCACACACTCAGACATAACCCTCTAATAGACTCACTGTTCTAGGGCAAGCCTGGTAATTGTTCTAGAAAATGTTCTTGACTTTGTTCCAGAAAGTCAGGCATTCAGAACTTGACGTCTCTGTCCAATCCATTTAACCTCCTATATCCTTCTCCCATGGTAATATCCTTCAACAGATCATAACAAATGTGAGCACTAAATTTCCTCTGGTAATGAATTTTATTTCAGTTTCACTACCATTCTGTGTAGTTAATCTTGCTTAGTCTTTTCTTTCTGAGGATGGTTTTTCTCCTAGCACCTCCTTTTTTGAATTCTGCCTGCCCAAGGGTATCATATAGACATTCATTTTTGAAACAAGACTCCTTTAATCCTTTCTTTCCATTTCTTGCTTTATGTGAAACAAAGACAATCTCTGTCTTTAGTAGAGTGGCACAGCACTCAACTACTGTCTAGCAATGGCTAATGGAATCTGAAGAAGCTATGTTTCTATAATTCTGTCCCTTCATATATTGGTTTAAGTAATACAGCATATTGCCTTGATACTACAGCACATTGGCTTGATTCTGAATCATTATAATTCAAGATGAGTTTTATATTAACTTTCAAATGCCACAGAATCTTTAACTGAAATGCCTGGGGTTTCAGCCTGTTGTTTACAGAAGGGCAGGATCACTGACATTACCACCTAAAACCTACAGTAACATTTTTCACCTTTATTGCTGTGGAGAGAATATATTTTTGTAACTTTAAAATCCTGCCCTTAAAGTAATGAACATGATCATGCTGACGTGGGAACAGAGTATTTACTAGCCAAATTAATATTTTATACAGTGTAAAGAAATAAGTTTTGTCTTTATCACTAAGACTTACCCGCTGTTTACAAGCAAATGTTGAAAACAAAATTTAGAACACTGTTTTCCAGATGCTGATTGTTTCATCTTCAAAGACTGTAACCAATCTAGAGCAAGTTTGCAGAGACATGTTAGAGGATTATAGTTTTCTTCCTCTGTTAGACATGTTTTGGAATGATCTTGTTTGCAAATTTCCAAAAAACATATTCAGAGCTTTTTAGTGGAAATATTTTTAGAAAAACTTTATTTTTGTCTTCTTTTCTTCTAATACATAGCATGCCAATTGCTGTTTTAAAAGTTATAATCTGACATATATTGAACTCTGCTAGTGCTTTGGATTCTAATGGTAACTACATGTTGGGTCTTCAAATTATGCCCACATGATCTGAAGTTTTCACCATAGTTAGAAACTTACAGATTCATCTGACTCAGTCAGCTTTGCTGTAATAGGGTATTTTACATTCTGTTATTGCAGTATGCCTCTACTTCTTTATAGTTCTTGCTAAATTTTATGTTCATGACTCTGCTCCATTTCTCTCAATTTTACCTCTACTGATGATACTGAAATGACTCAGACTTCGTCACAGCATCTTTTAAATTGAAACCCAAGATAGTTTGTGTCATTGACAGTCCTATAACAATATGATTTTAAATTATTTCATGTTTTCTGTGAAGCACTTAGAATCATAGAATCATTAGGGATCAGAAGAGTCCTCGAAAGATCATCTAGTCCAATCCCCCTGCCACAGCATGATCACCTTAGACCAAGTCTCACAGGAACACATCCAGGCAGGTCTTGAATATCTCTAGATATTCAAGTCTACAGACTCCACACCCCACCCCGGACAGCCCAGTGCCAGTCCCCAGCCTCAGTGGGCACCAGGAAACCGACCTGGAAGAGTCCTTCTTTCAGCCATGTTAGAGGTAAATGCTGGTTTGTGAATCAGCTCTCCTTCTGTAGTTGCCCGCAGTGGAGTTTTAGCTCCTCGTATTTAATTATGGCCATTAAACTGTAGGAGTGGGGACAATACCCTCAAGCATCGGCTCCTGCGATGCTGCATCCTCATTTCTAATAAAGTTTTGATATGAAAAAAGAAATAAAGCACTTCTGGAAAGACGTTGTACAAGTGCTAAGGCAAACATTTCAAATTAGTTTCATAACGGTTTCTGATTTAAAGTCCATATACAATATACAGCGTTACTGGAACGCAGTTGCGATCTGCAAGGCCAGGTTGGTATTTCTCCTGCAGCACTGGTACAGTGAAGGTGCACAGTTTTGGGCTTGAAGAGAAAAATCACTGCCTCTGTTGAGTAGGTCTATTAGTTTATTATTGTAATTTTGAGAGAGGATGTCTTCTACAGGGACATTTTCTGCAAATATTAAGAAAATAAGAAATCCTGACATTCATTTCCATAGCTTTATTCAAAGTTTTTGTATGGAATGATTTTCAGTTTTATGACAGATCCTGAGAAGAAATGTTTATTACAGTAGCACATATTTTAGATGAGTTTTGTCCAGGGGGATACACTCAGCAAAGGGTCAGAGGAACTGCTGATATTGTTATGATGTTGATTTTCATGTAGTAAATCATCTATAGAAGAGAAAATACTGAATTAAAAAGAATCTGACCTCTTGCATTCAGTGCATTTCAAAGAATCTATAATTAATTACCAATGCCCTGCACAAACATTTTACCAAAGGACAGCTAATCCTGGCAAGATGTATCTTAAAAGCTGCAGCAGCCATAGCTCATTTTTAACACTTCTATTTTGGGCTTTCAGACAGTATTTCATTAGTACATTTTATATATCAGAGTAGATATCTAAAATAATAACTTGTGAGAAACATAATTTTAAGTCCACAGAGAGCTGGCAATAATCAAAGCAGTCTTTCTTTTCATTATGTTCACTTTTAAAATTACTAAATACAACTTTTCATACCAGCAGCTGGTGGGTGCCACATCAAGACTTTGGGAATTTTAATGCAAGGTTGTGAAAGAAGAAGTGGTATGTCTGTGCTTCCCTATATTGAAAAATTCTACTAGATATGAAACTTAGAATTTGCATCTGACTTCAAAGTTGACCCACTTTGAGCAGAGGATTGGAATTCTTCATCCAGAGGATGTCCTCCGGAGATTCTTGGATTATTTTATGATTCTGAGCCTACATGGCTACTGTGACAGGAGATGTCTTCTGACAAAATAGTCTGTAATTTTTTCTTCTAATTTTCTAATTCTGAAAAGTATTGTCCTGCACTCAGAATGTGGTTGATAATAACTGCATAATGCAATATCCTCTGCTGTAAATATTATCTTCTGTTTGTGATTAACATATCAGCCTAGCATTTCAATAAGCTTCATTTTCAGAAAGATTTTTCCTATTTTCTATGAAGTTTAAAACTTCCTACTCTATAAACCTGTAAGGGGAAGATCAAAATTCTTGCTCATCTCTTTCCTGTGTAATTGATTGTACAGTGAAGCTTTTATTAGATTCTTGTAATATACAAACTTTGCCAAGAAAGTTTTAGCCAGTGAATCTTGAAGGCCTACATATTCACAGAAAAATAAGCCCAATAGTAAGCAAATATAGATCCACCAAATTTGAGTTTAAATGTGCGTAATGTGGGTAAATATTCTCAGGCACATAGCCTCTGCTTCCTCCATTTGAATAAGTGAATTGCCTTAATATTCCCAGCAAGACGTCAGTTCTAGCTCATCATCATAGATGCAAGGAAGATGACTGGTTATCATAAGGATAGCATTTTATCAGAGTGTAGGAGTAAAACAGCTCTATTATACTGGACCATTACTTTCTTTTTAGCTAACATTTCCTTATAAGACATGTTGCTCAATTCTATATTAAAGAAGTTGAATGACAGTGTGAATTTGACAGAAAAAATGTATCAAGTGTACAAAGGATTTTTTGTTTTCTTTAGAAGTGTTTATGGTTTTGTCCTAACAGCATTCAAATTCAAGAGAAGCTGTTACTGTCAGCCTCTCAAACTGCGAGAAACGATCTCGGTTTTTTGAGGAATATGACTCATTTTCCAATAGTCTTAGATTACAAATCAAATTTGCTGAGAAACTGGAGTCTATATGTATATCATAGGCAGTGTCCACAGAACTTCAAAACAGGTAGAATTCTAGAATTAGTCTACAGTGGAGTTTGGTGAGTTCCCTCAAAACTTAGGTCAGAGTTTGAACTGATACCTCTGAAACTTTCATTATGGGACAGAAGGTCTGTGAAAGCTGAAAGCATAGATCACTACACATTTTTCTTGGCAGAAAAAGATCTGTCTTCTTCTACTCCATAACAGCCTCCCAGTAGTTTGAAATATTTTGATTTTAGCCTTCTCTATCTTCATAGTAAGATTTTTTTCAACAAAATGCGTGCTTTGAAAATATAGCTCACTTAACCGATCAATCTCCAGTCTACGTTATTGAAAGTTTTTCAACTAAGATAAAGTGCCAGTGTTACCCATCAACTTTCAGAAAGGACAAAATTTGCTTTGTATTTGTTTTCTATTTAAATCTAACTGCCAAATTATCAAACATGACAAGTCTCACAAGCTGATAGTCATAGGAATGGGAACTGCAGCAAGAAGACTTCCACCACTTCCACTGTATTGTAAAAAATCGTCTTCTGATTTCATCTAAATTTTGCCTGTGTATTTCAGTGCAGCATTTTTCAGGTGGGGTTGGACTTTTAAAGATTTAGGAAGCAGCTTGACTCCTTTTTTTAATCATATTTACTGAAATAACTGAGTATATGAAAGCTGCTGTAATTGTAACATTTTTGCCCACTTAGAGAAGGCTGTAAAAAGTCTGACATTTCCTGTACCATATTATTATTATTCATCATGTAGATTTGGCAAATTTGTTGTTACTGGACTGTTCCAGAATTCATTGATAATGCTGGTAATGTTTTTTTCTTTGAAGAGAGAAAAGAGCATTTAATAATGTATTTAAAGAAACCCTTCAGTAAATGATTTCATGGTCTGTAAAGGCAACATGCTAAAGAAAAAAGGCACTAAAATCAACATATTCAAAAGTTTTTCACCTGATTCTAGAACTGTTCATAATTCTAGCTGTTTAATACTGCAGAGAGATGTGCTTAGAAAATCAGTATGAGCTGCCATTTTTCATATTACAAAATCATTGTTTATCATATGCAGAAAGAATTGTTTATCATATGTTTATGCACATCAGTTTATTCTTGTAGTTCTGATTAACCTTCACTATCAGAAGGTGAAAATGCTTTTGACAAACACTGGCCAGTTTACTTCATAGGACTTTTGCCTTCAGCGATTTCCAGATAAGACATGGAAGAATACTTTATTAAAGTGAATTAAAGTGTTTCAACATTCTTTTTATTTTTTTGACTCATCCATAAGAAAATTTTTTCTTTTCTCCACAGCAATGCCAGAAAATCGATGTCGCCAATGTTTATCAGCATCTTTGAGGTAAGAAATGGCTAAATCACCCATTCCAAGCCACACAGTAAGAAGAAACACAGTCAACACTATTAGCTACATTTACTCTCTAGTATAAGGGTGTTTTATATTTAAAGGCTAACCTAATCTATTATACCTTACAGTCAATCAAATCAAGATATTTCATAATACATAAATCTAAAATGAAATAGATTACAGTCTGTAACACTATCAGTTTTATTCTGAACACTGGTTTCTTCTTCCACTGTCATCAACTATTTTTCAGGACATTCTTTAAACCCAAAGTACTTCAAAGAAGACTTAATGTTGTTTTACCCAAGTTTATACACTATTGTGATCAAACTACTCAAGAACCTAGCTAGCTACAGCTGGCTAGGCCATTATACTACTGTTTCTTCTCTTGAACTGGAGTAACTTCTGCAGATTCAGTGGTTTGATCCAGTCATAAAGCAAGTTGCCAATACCGTAGGAGCAATATCCTGCTGTAATTATTCCAGTTCAATTTCTATGTTTTTTATTTTTGCATTAAGTTAAAGAATCGTTGAGGTAAAACAGTGTGTTGTATCCTTTACTTTCATTTTCCACACCAAAATATAAAGAAAGCCATTTGTTTAAACCTCTGTATAGGAAAGATCTTTAAAAGGTAAACGAATATTGTAGCCCTTGTGGACACTTTTGCAAGGTCTGAAATGGATCTAAATAAGAATTGATTCTGAGATGAAATAAGTTCAGAAAATGTTTGGTCCTTCAGAAATGACTTTGAGTATAGAAAATAAAACAAAGATCTTCAGATTGCATATGTAAGAATATACTGGTGAGCAGAAGCAAGTGAGAGAGCACATTTTCAGCCCTGCAGTGTGGTGCAGGAGGCTTCCTAGAAAGTGATATTGCTATTAAGGACTGGCAGAAATGCATTAAATACTTTTCTCAAAGTTCAGGTAGCATGGATATCTCATTTTTGGGTCTGTTTTCCCATAAAGACCTTCCAGGAAGAAAGGATGGTGTTTTAAGAATACTCTGTCTTGCACTGTGAAAATAATAATGAAAGTACTTCCCTTGTTGTGTCATTACAAGAGATGCTGATGAACCTTATTGCAGCCTAAAGGCTCACATGTTCTTTGTATTTTTGTTTGAGAAAATTGTTCTGTATTTGTGTATTGATCCTGAACCATTTATTTTTCATT
The DNA here is from genome assembly GCA_013397515.1 of Upupa epops. Taxonomy (NCBI): domain Eukaryota; kingdom Metazoa; phylum Chordata; class Aves; order Bucerotiformes; family Upupidae; genus Upupa; species Upupa epops. The sequence goes on from VZRI01003148.1 coordinate 829,403, forward strand.
GATACATTTGAAAGTTTTTTAGAAATAAGGACCTAAATTGGATTTTTCAAGTATTTAAGTTCAAAGTTTTTTGCATTATGTATGGTTTTACGTGTTTAGCTGTTGTGTTCCATGGTTGGAAATATGCAGAAATATAGTAAATAGGACAGTAGATGCTGCTAGGGACAACAGATAATTGATAGTGGTTCCCAAAAGGGGAAGAAGCTGCCCTTACATGAATGTGTAACATAATATGATAATATGGGTGTCACATCTACATTACATTCATTAGTCATAGATCCTATTTTATTTATACTATAAATTTCTCTCAATCTTTCTCTAATGAACAGAACAGCCTTTGGGATTCTTGATGCTTTTATGACAGAAACATTGTGTCCCAGACTGTTCTACAGTTTCTCTGTGCCACTGAAGACACATGATTTTAAGGGCTTACAGTATTCAAAAGCAAGTGAATTGCAGGGCTCAGTAAAAGCCTGTATGTTTCTTTCTCTCAGCATGGACACGTTGGTGGACAGGATTCTCTTGCAAACATATAGTTTAGTTTTTATATCCTTTAAATACCTTGGGCTATATTACTTGCTAACAGCATCAGATGCATCTAAAATAGCTACGTGGTATTATCTATGTTTCATATTTATTAGCACAGTAGATCTAGTTAATTTAAATCAAAAAAGCATCATTTATTAAAACAAATTAAATAGTGCATAAAAATATCACCCCAATCAATCTCGGTGCTCGTGTATTCAGAATAACATAATTAATATCTGTCTATAGTATAGTGCTGTGTAGGCAGCATTCTTCCACATGCATTAAATTATTGGTTTGACTGAAGCTTTTTTTATTTGATTACTACAAATGAATTTATTTCTTAGACTTCTTCTTTACCTGAGAAGTGAGAAAGCTTATTGGAAATTCTAAGGCAGCTGAAAACTTTTAAAAATGTATCATTAGAATTTTTTACTAACAGAATCACTGAATGTTATGGGTTGGAAAGCACCTCAAAAGGGCACATAAGTCCAACCCCCTGCCAGAGGAGGATAAGCCTACAGCACCCAGTGCTCCCAGGTGGTCTCCCAATCATGTAATCTCTCTGGGCCCAACCCTGCTTAGCTTCCAAGACAAGATTCGGGGTTTTTTTCAGGGTCACATGGCTATAGGCAACAATTTATTCATAGTTTTTAGGAATTCCTAGTTTCTGTTACTTTCTTTTGCAACATGTGAATCCTTCTCACGATGTCTCCCAAATCCAGAAACCCTGAGAACTATTTGGGGGTTTGGCCTGGGATTTTACATGTCTTTTATTAAATATGCATGCACAAATATTGTTTAGCAAGCCTTGCAGTCTTCAAAGTCTTTTCATGTAAACTTTTTCAATATTTAAATAAGTGGCATTAGCTGAGGCTCTGTCCCCAATATGTTTTGACTAAAAAGTTTCCAATATATCTTTTCTGGAATAGCAGTATGGAATCTACAGCAATTGCCCCATGTTGAACTATTTCCATTAGAGGAGAGAAATATTTTTATAGGGCTCATTCATTTGCAAAGAATTTACAAATCTTTCTATGAGCACAGCAGGAATCAAGTAGCCGGAGAGAGTGTCTCTTCTCACATTTCTCAGTGCTTTCCCAAGATTCCTCTCATCAGAGACATTTCCACTCTTTCTTTAGCTTCAGGGGCATTTTACTTCCATGTCTCTATGGTGTTTTGACTCTTTCTCCAGCTTTATTTGTCTTTTCCTAGGTGATTTGTACACAGATACACCCACATCCACTTTCTAGCACCAAAGAAAATCCTTGCTCTTCTTCAGTGTCTAAGCAGCCTTATATTTCAGTGAGGTATCAATTTTTTATGTTTCTTGTTCAAAAAAAGAAGTAGTAACAGCTTGCTACATCTATCCTGAATAAAGAGTGACTGTCAGCTTTAACATACTAATTCTCTCCCCAAATAAAGCCGTATGTGTTGTCTGGGGATAAACTGTTTACATAGTTATTTTAAAAACTGTTGAGATGATAAAATACACTTCACATGGTATTCCTAGCTAAAGTGAAATGTCTACCCAAAGGTCTTAAAGAAGTACAGTGCTCAAGTCATTTTGTTCCTCTGCTGATGAGCTGTGTGAAGAATTTTAACCCATAGTGAAGGCCTCTGTCACATCTTGAAGGAATTTTCTTCATGGTCCTTCAAGGCAATTTTTGTTTCCTGAGCTGACATGGTCATGAAGGGTCTAATAGAAAAGCATCTCTAATAATGCCATGTGTTTGCAAGCAGATCCCAGCAGAGTCTTTTTAGAATGTCACAGTAAGATAACAGAGAGTAGACATAATAAAGTTCCTCCTATTTACAGGACTCATAACCTGTAACACAGAGTTTCAACACTGAGATAGACTACAGTCAGCCTGAAGGATTTCTGATGCTTCATCAAAAACTTTGAATGATTGCAGGGATTCTTCTGGTTTTGAACAATTAATCATCAATTAGCAAGGAAAAATCAGACTTTATCCCTAAGATCTTCCTACAAATTGGAACCTTTTCTATCAGCATCTTTTGTCTAGAGCAGTCTCTGATGGTTAGAAAGGTCCCTTAACAGGGTAGATAACAGAGAACAGAATAATTTATTTTTCATTCATTCTTTGTGCCCTAAGTACATTTCAGACACAGTCCAGGAAAGACCAGTGATTTACAAGTTTTCATCCTGTAAATTGTAATCAGAGGGAAAGAAAACAAAGTTAATTAGCAGAAATAAAGATTAAGGAAATTATTTGGGTAATTTCTGAGTCACTGGGCTGTACCAGCCACAGTAAAAAACCATACCACATGCCATGCAATTAAGAATCTTCTCTATCTAACCACCAAGATAAGGCAGGCATGTACCAGGCTGACCAATTTATCATAGCAGGTCTTTTTAGACAACACTGATTGCGGAAATGACTGATTGCAGAAAAAATTACAGCGAATGCTGCAGATGACATTCAAATATAGAAGCTACATATGCTACATTTTTCCAAGTCTTTATTCATGCTGAATATTACATATCTCTCAGTACAGGGGACCCCATAGACAGCCGTAGAAGAGCGCTGAGCAGACTGTCAGAATTTTTCAGATAATATGTGGATAGACCATAGCAGTTAATTTTGCCCAAATTTCAGGGCATTTGTGTCATTTTTCAGGCTGCCAAAGGTATGTGTAAACTAGCTTGCAGCACCACTGTTCCTCCTCTTCTGTTTCTTTCTGATCAAGAAAGAAAACTCATTTTGTTATTACACTATGTATGGATTCATTCCTTAATAGATATTTTAGTGTGTTCACAGAAGAGCATTCCTCCTCATTCTTTCCATTTCTATGGGAGAGCATTACACTCATGGACTGATCCTTAGTTCTTGTATAGCCGAGGAATAAACACACAGAACTATGTCTGTTGGAGCAGGACATAAAGTAGAAATCCAGAACAGTATCAGTCAGAATTGTCTTCTGTGCATGTTGAAGCCTTTCTGCCTCAGTCTGTGTTCTGCAAAATCTGCATAAACTTGATTTTTAGTGGTTTTACAGATTCTTAAAGAAATTCAAGACCTTCAGTATACAGTATTGATTATGTAATGTATGGTACTCTTTCCTCAGATTCCTTATAGGTGTAACTTCTTGCCTTGCTATCTTACTGTCACCTACTGAATACTAGACATGCCAACTTGTGAATGATATTTAGAATACTCTTGCAGTCAGTAAGTGTCCCAATTTTGGATGAAGGTCAGCTGGAATGTTTCCTGCCTCACACTTCTTTTGTATGTTAAATTATTCTTCATAGTGTTCAGTCTTAAATTATCACGTAGTTTATGCAACACTTCTTGAAACTGCTATGTTTCACACTGATATCTGTAATGTAGCAGGTGATCCCTGATATGTTTTATATGAATAGTGCCTTTCCCAGCTTTTCAAAATTATACATTCCCTGATTTCTACAATAATAGTTATGGGGCTCTTCAGTTAAGATACTATTATTATTATTATTTTGGTTTTAGCTCTATTTTGAATTGTGCTCTTGACAAATTAATCTGCATTCTGATCTTGTTTATGTGAGTTCATATGCTCATGCCCTTTAGAAAGAGGACATTGTGCACACTTTCAAATGTGTGACGTGTGTGAGAAGGCACAGAAGCCAAGCAACAATGAGGTAAAATGAAGAGAATAGACTTCTTAGCATTGCAAGTACCATCTGTTCTGTAGAAACGCATCCTCTGTGTTGGCATTGACACAGTGGTATGACATGTGTTATTACTTTTAATCATACTTTGTGCTGAAGAAAAGTCTGGTTACATGACAGATTCAGAGGTTGCAGACTCCATCAGAGTTAGTGCCTAGAAATACAAGACTGCTTAGAGTGTTCAATATTTTTGTTGCTGAAATGTAATGACCTGTATAAAATCATGGCACTGGGGGCCAAGCATAGGGCACATATTATTGTATTGGTGTATGATGTGAAGAAAGCAGACAGTATTTACAGTCATGTAAAATGACATTATTTTACATTCCAAAAAATGACATTTCCATAATATTCTGGAAAACTGCATGCTGAAAGATTTGTCATCAGTTGCGTAGGGTAAAATTCTGGGGTATTACAGCATAGTAAGAGACATGGAAGATTTTCTGACTGAACTTGGACTTTTTTGCCAGATTTACTAATAAAGGCAATGCTTTGTTTATCAAAACAAGGAAACAGTTCAAAGCCATTACGTAAACCCATCCTTACTGTGACATCTGTTGTGAGGTCTTTGCATATGTAACAAGGAAAAACTTACAGACGTAAACAATGTTCTCTGTGCATCAAAATAACTTTACACAAAACCAGGTGCCTGATTCTTGTCTTATTCTAACCACACACAGTTAATATAGATACGAGATGTCCTGCATTCAATAGAGACACAATCCACAGCTGATATGGATTGTCTTTTTTACAGTTATTGAAGCATCAATAACCACCCGTTATGTCATCATAACCACCACTTTATGTCCTCAGTGACAGTGACCTTTCCAAGAAGAGACATTCAGGAATAAGTAATTCCTGGCTACATGTTGTCAGGAGGTTGTTTCTAACATCTGGAGCCCAAGGTTTTTTGAAACAAGAGAAACAGCCTTTTGGTCCTTAAGTGAGATTCAAACAGCATGGCACCTAATCATGTTGCACAGTTATGATGGCCAAAACTACAGAAGCTTGGCAATTAACTTAGGAACTCAAGTATTTTTTGGATGAAAATTGAGTAGCAAAGATCTATTTTATTTGAGAAAACATTTGAATCAGTACTATTTTGAATATATTCCCAAAATATCTTTTCCATGGCTATTTTCCCACATAATATTTGTTTGGTAAAAAGTCTGTGCAGTATTTCAGCTTAAATGTTTTGTTGGGGTTTTTTTAACATTGCAATTAGACATTCAAAAATCTTCTTAGTGATGCCTATGATGTATTCTTTAAAATCTTCTTTAAAGTTATTCTACACAATGTTTATCATTATATGTCATTTTAGTTTCATAACATTGATTGTAAATCATTAATTGAAGACAATTAGATTATATATATGGTTTGGTAATAATTTTCACTTGTTTCTAGAATGAACTAATAAAGCTGTGCTCAGAATATATGTTCATAGCCTTCATGAATCACCTGGGATAGGACATTGTTGATTAACATTTGCACTTAGGGTTTTGTCTTGTACTTTATTAGATATGAAAAAAACCCAGGTTTTGTCATATATTTCTGTATTCTGATCCAACTCAGTCTTGAAAGTGGAGTACTTTACAGGCATATTAAAGCGGATGTCAATGAACCCGTATCACTAAAAAAAGCTATGTAAACTGCAAATAAAAATGTGGTCATCATTAGGCTCAGTAATACTGCAGCTACAGCATATAAAAAGACTCATCAAATGAGTTTTTTGGAAATGAAACCAAATCAACCCCCCCCAAATTAACCAAAACCCAAGCTTCAGCATTCTGCATATTTTTTAATTTCGTTTCCGTCTTCTCCTTTGAAATCTCTGGAATGTTAATATGCAACTTGTTCAGGATCCTCTCATTTTTATTGTCTCGCTTTCAAGGAAGTTTTTATGAGGCATAGTAGCTCCAGACAAAAATTTGCCAAAAAGTAAATTAAATATTGCAAGCTACAGACATGTGAACACAGCTGAACATTTATGATTGTGCTTAAATACCTGGACTTCAAGAAGTGATGCATGTAGGTTCTCAGTAAGATGTTTTTTACCTATTTGCATGTACTTCTGCTTCTGGACACTACTGCAGTTGGTTCCAGACTTCCTTCTTACCTCTGGTTTAAGTACTACTCAACTCTAAAGCGCATCAATTGTTCTTTGGGCAGCAAAATTATTCTGCTTAATGCTTACATGATTCTCCCACTACTTTACTCTGTCATGACAATGTACTGATCAAAGAAAACACACAATCCATTACACTCTGATGGACATTTACAGGAAAAAAGATTCCTAGGATTTGACTCCTAGCCAAAATCAATGGCTTCTCATCCTGGTATCAGAGGTTCTGGATACTCACACTGGGAATAAGGACATTTCATTCCTCATAGTGGTTTCATATTGTGTCACAAAGGAAGCACTTGGTTAAATAATCCCTACCTCTACACTTTCACTTGCTTCTTTAGCTGAACAGTTTGCACAGAGTGCAAATATTAGATGCCCAGCTTGACCCACAACCTTCCCTGAAGTAAGGACACCACATTATGTGCTAGCTGTAGCTTTGATATTCTCCTAGTAGGCTTTCCCAAAATGCATGTACTATAATTATTCAGTCCAGAGGCTGCACATCTCCCTGTGCTGTCTGTTTTCTCCAGCAGTGCTTGAAAATGTGCTATTATTGAAAGAGTTAAAAAAAATCCCCTTGGAAAAGCTAATTATTGCATGCAGATACTTCTTTGTGTGATCAAGGAGGGGACAATTTAATAGGCTCTGTAATACAACCAAGAACAAAATTGCTTTAAAGGAAGTCTCTTGTTGAGTGACAACTCTGTTGCCTGAGCCAATTAGGTCCCAATAAAGAGTGTTGAATTGGCTCCTGCTTTCTCATTAATTATGTTCTGTCACAGACATGGGGCTTGATTTAGCAATTTTGTATTACATTAAGATACTGAAAGGAATGGAACAAATGGCTCACTCTGATAATAGGCATTCTATACACGGTGTGACATTTACTATCCAGCTGTCCATAAGGCAGCCTAGCACTTCAGTTCAGGGGTTTATTTGTCATTGCTTCAAAGGGACACTCAGCTTTTCACAAAAAAGAAACAGAGAGGCTAATAGATAGGACAAAATGTACTGCTGATATGCTTTATTAGAGATAGGATGCTAGGGTTTTGCTAACAAGCTCATCCGTTGGGACTAAGCCGAGTTTGCTGTCAATCATCCCACACACAAAAGCACACTAGTTAACAAGGAGAAATGAATTACAGACACTTATTCCTGCCTGTGGGATCACAAATACACCAATCTGTGAAAGAGGCACAAACTCAGAAGACAAACTACATATTTGTCAATAACCTCCTAGAAAGAACCCTAGTAATTCTCTGAAGACCTTTGATTTAGCTTCCCTCTAAAATACATGTATAGGAAATGTTTTAGTTACCATGACATTTTTCCTTTGTTACTCGAACAATTTTTCATCACATTAAAAATAAAAACTGAGGAGGTCTGCAAATGTTGTGCTAGGTATATACACTGCTTTTTATACCAAGCCACAGGGGGCAGCTGCTGTTGTAATATTCATTAATGGCAACAGAAAATTAAATCTTACAAACTTTAGGTTCAGGCTAGCTTGCTTCTACTTGTAGAGCATAATCTAAATCCTAATTTATGTCTTATATAATAATTAAAGTAGCAGGATTTTTTTTTTAAGCTGTGCATTTTTTTTTACCCTCCACTGTGTATTTTTATGGTCGTTTGGATCTATTTCTTGCATCATACTTGAAGGTTATTCAATGTGTATAAGTAAATATGTTTCTGTACGTAAGTAAATATTAGTGTATATAGATATATGTCCATGTATGAGTTTAAGCATAACTATTTGACCCTCGTTTCATCTTCTCAAAGCACTGCCATTTATAATCAAACATCCCTAGTGTACCAGGCTTAATCTAGAAATAAGAATCCAAAGAAACTAGGAATTTTCAGATGCCCAAGTGGCAGAGAAGGCCAACAGTATCCTGGCTTATATCAGAAATAGTGTGGCCAGCAGGAGTAGGAAAGAAATTGTCCCCTTGTACTTGGCACTGATGAGGCCACATCAAGAGCACTGTGTTCAGTTGTGGGCACCTCAATACAAGGGCACTGAAGTACTGGAGCAAATCCAGGTACAGGCATCAAAGCCAGAATGATCTAGAACACCAGTATTGTGATGAGCAGACAAGGGTTTGTTCAGCCTGGAGAAAAGAAGGCTGAGGAGTGACCTTATTGCTCTCAACAACTACCTAAAAGGAGGTTCTAAGAGGTGGAGGCTGGTCTGTTTTCTCAAGTAACAAGTTAGGACAAGAGGAAATGATGTCAAACTGTACCAGGAAAAGTTTACAATGGATATTAGAAATAATTTCTCTACAGGAAGGGTTATCAGACATCAGAACAGGCTACCCAGGGAGGTGGTACAGTCAACAACCCTGGAGATATTTGGCACACTTCTGGCTCATATTCAACCAGTTGTCAACCAGTAGTCCCATGTTCCTCTCTACCAGGACACTCTCCAGCCTGTAGCACTGCATGGGGTTATTGTAGCCACATTTTTTCATGTTTGGAGGAATTTCTGCATTAGTAATTGCTGTTTCAGTTATTTGGAATAGCACTTTGGAAACTCTACCATTAGGTAGTGACATTGCCTATTTGGGAATACTTTATTTTACCCTATTTTGATATATATATCTGGCAGATAAGTCTTTCGTTACCTCTTCTGGTGTGCCTGGATCATGCTGACAGATTAGAAGGGGTGGGGTTGGGTCAGGATGTTCGTTCCAGAGCATTGGGTTCAGTCCCAGACACTACAGATGTGCAAGCGCAGGAAAAAACTAGCAACATCTGCTCAGAACTGTCAGGGTTTGGTGCTCTTCCACCAAAATAAGAAAAGCTCATTTAAGCTTCTTTTTTCCCTTCCACTTGCTAACACTGCAGGCTTGGTGTGTGAAGGAGTTACCCTCTAAGAAGCTGACAGAAGTGAAACTAAGATTGATGTTTATTCTTGAGTAACTGAGGAAAGAATATCCAGACTTCTCCCAGGACCACTCAGGATTAATGTAGGGGAGCTGTTTCACCAGCGATGTTGGCAGAGCAACACAAGGAGGATTTTCAACCTGAGAAACATGGGTGGTGAGACACTGGAACAGGTTGCCCAGGTTGGTTGTGGCTGCCTCCTCACTGGAAGTGTTCAAGGCCAGACTGGATGGAGCCTTGAGCAACCTGGTCTAGTGGGGGTTGACGGGGCTGGAACCAGATAATCTTTAAGGTCCCTTCCAACCTGAACCATTCTAT